>CAUYON010049610.1:0-26091 GCA_963573935.1 Arctocebus calabarensis
GGGCGGCTCCTGTGGCTCAGCGAGCAGGGCGCCAGCCCCATATACCGAAGGTGGCGGGTTCAAGCCCAGCCTCGGCCGAACTGCAAAACAAAAAAATAGCCGGGCGCTGTGGCGGGCGCCTGTAGTCCCAGCTACTAGGGAGGCTGAGGCAAGAGAATCGCTTAAGCCCAAGAGCCGGAGGTTGCTGTGAGCAGTGTGACGCCATGGCACTCTACCCAGGGTGATAAAGTGAGACTCTGTCTCTACAAAAAAAAAAAAAAAAATTCCAATAGAAACACTCATCCCTACCCAAAGTCACGGAAACTAAACAACATAATGTTGAATGATAGTTGGGTCAATGAAGACATAAAAGTGGAACTCAAAAGATTATTTTAAAAAAATGACAATGGGGACACAGTGATCAAAATCTGTGGGATAAAGCAAAAGCTACCTCAAGAAGAAACCTCATAGGCTCGGCGCCCATGGCTCAACGGGCTAAGGCGCCAGCCACGTACACCTGAGCTGGCGGGTTCAAATCCAGCCCCAGCCGGCCAAACAACAATGACGGCTGCAACCAAAAAATGGCCGGGCGTTGTGGCAGGCGCCTGTGGTGCCAGCTACTTGGGAGGCGGAGGCAAGAGACTCGCTTGAGCCCAGGAATTGGAGGTTGCTGTGAGCTGTAATGCCATAGCACTCTATCCAGGGTGACAGCTTGAGGCTCTGTCTCAAAAAAAAAAAAAGAAGAAGAAACCTCATAGCCTTAAATGCCCACATCCAAAAGACAGAAAGTCACACATGAACAATCTAATTAATCATCTCAAGGAACTGGAAAAAGGTCAGCAAACTGATCCCAAACCCAGCAGAAGAAAAGAAATAACCAGGATCAGAATAGAACTAAATGAAATTGAGAATAAAAGAACTATCCAGAAGATTAAAAAGCAAAATGTTGGTTCTTTGGAAGGATAAAATTGACAAACCTCTTGCTACATTAACTAGAAACTGAAAAGCAAAACTCTAATAAGCTAAATTAAAAATGTAAAAGTAGATGTCACAACTAATAGTACAGAAATACACATCATTTCAGAATACCATAAAAATCTCTATGCCCATAAATTTGAAAATGTGGAGAAAATGGACAAATTCTTGGAAACACAACAATCTCTCTAGGCTCAATCAGGAGGAAATAGAACTCCTGAACAGCCCTATATCAAGCCCTGAAATTGAAGCAGCAATAAAAAAATCTTCCAACTGAAAAATGTCCCAGAACAAAGTATTACAACAATATTTACCAGACCTACAAAGAGAAACTTGTACCTATACTGAAGAAATTATTCCATAGCATTAAGAAGGAAGAAATCCTCTCCAACTCATTTTATAAAGCCATTAATATCTTGATACCAAAGCCAGGGAAGGACACAACTAAAAAAGAAACTACAGAACAATATCTCTTATGAATATAGATGCAAAAATTCTCAGTAAAATTTTAGCAAACCAAATTTAGCAGTACATTAAAAAAATAATGCACAACAACAAAGTGGGCTTCATCCCTCTGCAAGGATGGTTCAACATACACAAATCTCCAAATGTAATTAACCACATAGATGCAAAAACAAACATAAGATTTTTTTAATTGACACAGAAAAAGCATTTGACAAAATTCAGTACCCTTCAATGAAGAGTGCTCAACAAAATCATATAGATGGTACGTACCTCAAAATTATAAAGGCTACAAAAAAACTACAGCTAACATCATATTGAATGGAGAAAAATTGAAAGCATTCTCACTTAGAAGTGGAGCCAGATAAGGTTGCCCACTTTCACCACTTCTATTCAACATAGTGCTGGAAGTTCTCACCAGAGCAATCAGGCAAGAAAAGGAAACCAAGGGGATTCAAATGGGTAAAGAAGAAATCAAACTATCACTCTTTGCTGACAATATGATCTTATCTCTAGAAAACCTCAAAGATTTAACTAATTGAATTGACAAATAAATTCAGCAACATCCTAGGTTACAAAATCAATGTATACAAATCAATAACTTTTATATATGCCAATAGTCAAGTTGAGCATCAAATCAAAGACATACTACCTTTCATAGTAGTTTTGTTGTTTCATAACAACAACAACAAAAAAACCTAGATATATACTTACTTAATAAAGGAAATGAAAGACCTCTATAGGGAGAATTATGAAACACTGAGGAAAGAAATTGCACAAGATGTAAACATATGGAAAAATATATCATGTTCATGGATTGACAGAATGAAAATTGTTAAAATGGTTATACTACCCAAAGTGATTTAGAGATTCAGTGCAATTCCAATTTAAGTACCAATGCTAATTTCTTTTATAGATCTACAAAATATAGTTCTATGCTTCATATGGAACCAGATGTATAGCATTAAATATTTTCTCCTGTTGTGTGACACAGCTGGCAATGAGAAGACAAGTATATGGCTTGGTGCCTGTAGCACAATGGTTATGGTGCCAGCCATAGGCACCAAGGCTGGCAGGTTTGAGCCCAGACTGGGCCACCTAACCAACAATGACAATTGCAACAAAAAAAATAGCCGGGTGTTGTGGTGGGCACCTGTAGTCTCAGCTACTTGGGAAGCTGAGGCAAGAGAATCGCTTAAGCCAAAGAGTTTGAGGTTGCTGGGAGCTGTGATGTCACAGCACTCTACTGAGGGTGACATAGTGAAACTCTATCTCAAAAAAAAAAAAAAAAAAAGAAGGCTCGGTGCCTTTGGCTCAAGGGGCTAAGGCGCCAGCCAAGTACACCTGAGCTGGCGGGTTCGAATCCAGCCCCAGCCCGCCAAACAACAATGACGGCTGCAACCAAAAAAATGGCCGGGTGTTGTGGCGAGCACCTGTAGTCCCAGCTACTTGGGAAGCAGAGGCAGGAGACTCGCTTGAGCCCAGGAATTGGAGGTTGCGGTGAGCTGTGATACTACAGCACTCTATCCAGGGTGACAGCTTGAGGCTCTGTCTCAAAAAAAAAAAAAAAAGAAGAAGAAGAAGACAAGTATGACATATGGACTATAAAAGTTATCAAAATTAAGAATCATTGTGGGGAAATATGTCAAAAACTAATCTGCAAAGACAACTTAGAACATTTTGGGAAGGAAGAAGGGAAAGTTGGTTTTCACAGAACATCTAATCTGTGACTATACCTCCTTGAACACTCATACATTTGTATTTTAGATAAATGTAATTATATCTTACTTGCTTGAATTTCTATAGCCATCCAAAAGAAAAAAAATTGAAATTAGGGGGGGTTTTTTTGGAGAATAGGGTTTCAACCTAATTGATTTTGTTCATTTGTTATCTGTTTCTGTTCATTCATTGTTATATCAAAATTAATGTTAATAATTTGTGATTTGGGGGGCTATACTGCATGGTAAAATAATCAAGTATATCTGTTAATGTGGTTGGGAACCATTATTTTCACTATAAGATATTAGCAAAAATTTATGATATCAATAAAATAAAATTTTATGAAAAATATGAATACCAGAAATCAGTGTAAGATCATTATTTACAAAATATGTTCTGATCCCTCATCAAGTCCACTGAAGGTGGTCTAGATGCAGTAACACCCCACTTGTTATGAGCACCCAAAGGAGTCAGACTGTGGCAGTCAAATACCTTTGCCCTAAGAGGAACCAGTAACTTCTAAATAAAATGGCTGACTCCATGCCTGGTGGAGTAGAATATAAAGGCAGAGCTTGGGGTATTACAGTAGGGTAGTTTCTTAACAGGGACAGAAGAGCAGAAGTTATCATTATGATGAACTCCAGCTTATCAATTTTTAATTTTATGCTTTGTGTTTTTTGTATTGTCTGAAAAATCTTCACAAAACTCATAACTCACAAAACTCTAGTTTTCTTCTAGAACTTCATAGTTTCTAGTGTAATATTTCTTTTCTTTTCTTTCTTTTTTTTTTTTTGAGACAGAGTCTCACTATGTCGCCCTGGGTAGAGTGCCATGGCGTCACAGCTCACAGCAACCTCAAACTCTTGGACTTAAGCAATTCTCTTGCCTCAGCCTCCCAAGTAGCTGAGACTACAGGTGCCTGCCACAATGCCCAGCTATTTTTTGTTGCAGTTTTCATTGTTGTTTATCTGGCCTGGACTGGGTCGAATCTACCAGCCTCGGTGTAAGTGGCTGGCACCGTAAACACTGTCCTATAGGCGCCAAACCTATTTTCGTGACTTACTTCAGCTTATTTTTATATATAGTGTGACCCAAAGGTCAAGGTTTGTTTTTTTCACATGGATTTTCACTGTTCCAGCACTATTTGTTGAAAGGATTACTTTTTGTCCATTACCTTGATAATTTTGTTCAAAATAAGTGGCCAAGTATGTATGGCTTCATTTCTATTAATAGAATCTATCCTCTTTCACTGACCTATTATGCCAAAATACTACAGCCACAATTACTTTGAAATCAGGTAGTGTGAGTCTTCTAATTTTGTTTTTTTCAAAGTTGTTTTGTCTCATTTTAGGTCTTTTGCATTTTCACATAAAGTTTTGCACTTGATCTTAGCCAAAAGGCAGAGAAACAATCCACGCAAAGTTTTGAATCAGCTTATCAATTTCTTTGAAAATGCTGATGGATGTTGTGTGTGTATGTAATTACATTCAGTATACAGATCAATCTGAGGGGAAGTAATATCTTACCAAAACTGAATCTTTGGGTTGTTAAATATAGACTATCTCTCCTTTTATTTAGGTATTTTGCAAAACCTGTTTATTAGGTCTAATAAATACTTTGTACAGTTTTTGAGATAGTCTATGTAGAAGGCCATATGGTTTATAAATAAAGATACTTTTATTTCTTCCTTTCCAGACTGCAAGTCCCCCTTTTGCTTTCCTTACTGCACTGGCTAAAATGCCAGTATAATGTAAGTAAAAATAATGATAACAGAGCAGATATTCTTGACTTTTTACCAACCACTAATATGGCAACTATAGGTTTTCTACATACAGGCAGTCGCTGGGTAAAGGCTAACCCAATTTATGGCATTCCATATTTAAAAACAGGCTACCAAGTCTCCCAATAAGGATAATTTATATGATTAAATAATTAATAATCTGGGAACTAGTTTCTTCCACAGATTTAAACAGACCTATATGACGTAAGTAGTTCATTGGCACAGCATCTTTGTGTAAATAGAGAAGCAACTAATAGAAACACACAAACATAAAGAACCGGAGGATCCAGAGCCAAGAAAGAAACAACTGAAGCAGGATTTGCTAAGTTTGAGGACCAAGATCCTGACACTGAACAGTTCACAAAGGTTTACTGTGCAGTTAGTGAGATCGTTTGTGATGAAGCAAAAAAGAAGAAAGCTATGCAAACAATCTTAGATACATTTTTCAAGAAACCGACTTTAATGATAAGCTTTTCTCCTCCAGCAAAAGAATCAAATTCTGATTCTCCAGGATCCACTCTATCCCCTTCTGATTGTTAGCCTACCTGCTTGCCTCAAAAATACCCCTTCCAAGAGGCAAGACAATGATCCAACAGTAGATGAGTGTTAACCTTTAAAATTCCTTTTTGAATGAGTTTGTTTTTATGTTCTGTTTGAATTGAAAGAGCATAATAATATCTATAACTTATTATTAATAGTACAGTATCATTATTACAGCATTACACTGTTACTATTATCACAGATGAGCTATTATAGTACTGTTGTTATTATTGCCATATATGCACTATTCATCAGGGATCCAAGTTACATACACATTCAACCTAAAGACATTCTCAGGAATGTATCTTATCTGTAACCCAGGAACCGCCTGTATGTCCTTCAACAATTTGAAGAAGTGCCAGGTGCAGTGGCTCACACCTATAACTCTAGCACTCTGGGAGGCTGAGGTAAGTGGATTGCTTGAGCTCAGGAATTTGAGCTGCTGAACGGTTATTTGGATTGGTGAGCTCTGACACCAGCTCATCAGCTTCTTCCTTATGTGATGTTGTGCCTTTTTGCTGAACTTTCTTGCACACTTTCACTGAAAAAATGTCTCAAGCCTTTTCCATTTCTATCTGTTTTTGTTCGTTTACTTTCTGAAAAATCAATCTGTAAATTCTCTAACCCATTTGTTATCATCACCAGGGACCCAGCCAGCAGCTTCTGCTACATGTGTCTGAGTATTTAGAGCTGGTGCACTCCCAATCAGAGCACTTCCTGAACTGGTTAGTCTCTGTGGTGTGCTCATAATCATTTGGAGTCCAACATTTACATTTGTTGGTTCCAAGATAAAATCTTCATTGGTGAGTTGGTGCCAGGAACTGAGTCTACATGAAGTCATGTAGTTCTGTAGGTATTCAAAAGTAAAATGTCTGAGATTTATCCCTTGTAGGAGAATAGACTGTTCACACACACCAGATTGAGTGGATTTCCCATCAACTTGACAGCTGGCTGCCAGCTTGGCTGCCATTGTGGGACCCTAAATTTGTTTTTCTTTTCTTTTTTTTCTTTTTTTGAGGCAGAGCCTCAAGTTGTCACCCTGGATAGAGTGCCGTGGCATCTCAGCTCACAACAACCTCCAATTCCTGGGCTCAAGCGAGTTTCCTGCCTCTGCCTCCCAAGTAGCTGGGACTACAGGCGCCCACCACAATGCCCGGTTATTTTTTGGTTGCAGCCACCATTGTTGTTTGGCAGGCCCAGGCTGGATTCGAACCTGCAGCTCAGGTGTACATGGCAGGTGCCTTAGCCCGTTGAGCCACAGGTGCCGAGCCCCTAAATTTGTTTTTCAAAAGGGCCTTAGCTATTCTTGGCTTGTAGCATTTCCATATATAACTTTAGAACCAAACTGTAAGTTAAGGGAAAAAAAAAGAGCTCATTGAGGTCTTTATATGGAGTGTATTGAATATTTATAAAACTGATCCAACATTATTCAGGAATGTTGAAGGCTATGAGTAATCATATGTGTTATATACAACATTAAGGGCTACGATAGGAAGTGCTAATAATTATGGGGAACAGAGCATCAGAATAAGCTGTTATAGAATTATACAAAACAATACATCAAGTAAGCTCAGTAACTATTGAAGGAAACAGTATACGCCATTTGCTAACAGGGAGCTGACCTGTAACAATTATAGCTTTAATTCCACATAAATAGTACAAAATCTCCACTAGAGCTTTATAGCCAGGTGTTGGCCGGCTGGTACATAGTATTTTTATAGATAAACCTATATTTATGAATGGGCTTGCTCCTTAGGATTTCAATTTCTTTTCCCATTCCTAACAACATATAAATCATTTTAGGGGGAATTGACATACTTAATATTGAGCTTTCACATCCCTGACAGGTGGACCCTCTCCCCTATAGAGGCTCTCACCCAGAGCAGCCCTGCTTTTTCACAACACACAGTTCATCCATGCAGGAAGGGGATTAGGGGGCCAGACATGTAAAGGAATCAATCAGGAATTACATGCAGATACCATGTTTACCCCACAGACCCCTCATCCTTGCTAAGTATGCTCTCCTGTAGGGCACCTCCAGCAGGAGTGCTCATCTAAAGCTGATAATGGAGAAGTAGGTGGAGCCACAGAAAGGACGGAAGGAGACATATCAGAGACCTCAAGTTCTCAGGTCTATGCAGGTATGACATCACATCACTGAGTTGTCCTGTGAAACCATCCTCAGTTGGGGCTGCAGGACAGGGCTCAGAAAGGAGTGAAGAAACTTAGGCAAGGTCTTTATGTGCAATCATTCCACAGTTTATATAAGTGTATGTACACATAAATGAATTTAAAGTATTTTAAAAAGTCACTTTAATACAGCAAAAATAAGGCCACCAAGGTCAGAAAGAGTAAAATGGGCCAATCATAGGGGTGGGCAATCAAAAGCAGAGTGTTCAGAGGGCCAAGCAAGTTCACATATGGCTTTTACATATTAGCCACTTAAGTGTCCATTTTCAAGAGAAGAAAGATAAAGAATTAATACTATCTTTTCTTTTTTTTTTTTGAGACAGAGCCTCAAGCTGTCACTCTGGATAGAGAGCCGTGGCATCACAGCTCACAGCAACCTCCAATTCCTAGGCTCAATTCCTGCCTCTGCCTCCCAAGTAGCTGGGACTACAGGTGACCGCCACAATGCCCGGCCATTTTTAGGTTGCAGCCGTCATTGTCGTTTGGCGGGCCTGGGCTGGATTCAAACCTGCCAGCTCAGGTGTATGTGGCTGGTGCCTTAGCCCATTGAGCCACAGGCACTGAGCCTTTTTTTTTTTTTGAGACAGAGCCTCAAGCTGTCACCCTGGATAGAGTGCTGTGGCATCACAGCTCACAGCAACCTCCAATTCCTGGGCTCAAGCGAGTCTCTTGCCTCCACTTCCCATGTAGCTGGAACTACAGGCACCCGCCACAATGCCTGGCCACTTTTTAGTTGCAGGCATCATTGTTGTTTGGTGGGCCCAGGCTGGATTTGAACCCGCCAGCTCATGTGTACATGGCTGGCACCTTAGCCCGTTGAATGACAGGCACTGAGCCAAGAATTAATACTATCTTAACACAGGACATTTGCTTTACATTGTACTTTTATTTACTGACAAAAGATATTCAGATGAGTAAAGTAGGCTTTCCAGAAATCACCAATCTGTGAGTTGTTGAGCCAGGATTAAAACTCAAGACTATCTTTAGTACCAAAGTCTTTCCACCACAACGATGAAAATAAAAGGCAGACCTGATCAAAATGCATGAATGTCAAGACCTGGGATCCTTTCAGAGATATACATCAACTTATATGCTTGAGACTGGAAAATAGATATATGTAAAATTTATTGAATCTGATCAACCAATCTTTCCATTTCTGTACAAGAATTTTACAAGCAGCTTTAGGAGTCATGTTCAAGGCTTTTTTTGTTGTTGTTGTTGTTGTTGTTATTGTTGTCATTATTATTTAGCAGGCCCTGGCTGGGCTTGAACCCACCAACCCCAGTGCATGTGGTCAGCTCCCTAAACACTGAGCTACAGGAACCAAGCCTCAAGCCTCTTCTTAAAATAAAATTTCCAGGAACTAATTTAGTTCTTACTCAAGCTTTCTTGCATGTCTTTTATAGAAAATTACTGTATCACCATAATTAGGCCAAGATAATATTAGTAATTTCACAATATCTGATTATCATTATGTAGTATAGTAAGGTATTTTGTATACATAACTTGTACACATAATTTTTTCTATTGATCATTTGATTCATAACTTTAAAAGCTTTTCATGCCACCTTAAAATGTCCTTCACTTATATAATTGTTTTCCATCATCTTTTCTGAAAACATTAGGGAACACCACACCAGAACCACAAATTCCTTTGTTAAATTTGATCTATAGAAATGTCGTCCCCAAGTTTATCAAATTAATTAGGTTTCTAGTAATTATTAAGGCTTGAGCTAATACTGAAGGATTTTCTGTGGTTAGTTCATTATGATTTCACCACCATATGAATTCTCTGGTGTACAGTGAGTTGGGACTTCTGGATGAAGGCTTTCCCACATACAGCACACTGATAAGGTCTTTCCCCAGTGTGAATTCTCTGATGTAAAACAAGATCTGACTTCTGGGAAAAAGCCTTTCCACATTCAAGGCATATGTAAGGTTTCTCTCCAGTATGAATTCGCTGATGTCCTGGGAGGTGGGACTTCTGAGAGAAGGCTTTCCCACATTCAGTGCATATATAAGGTTTTTCTCCTGTGTGAATTCTCTGGTGCCCAATGAGATGTGATTTCTGACAGAAAGCTTTTCCACATTCACTGCATTTATAGGGTTTCTCTCCAGTGTGTGTTCTCTGATGTATGATGAGCTGTGACTTTCGGGAGAATGTCTTTCCACATTCAGTACATTCATAGGGCTTTTCCCCAGTATGAATTAACTGATGTGTAATGAGTTCTGTCTTCCTGCTGAAGGCTTCCTCACACTGAGCACATTTGTAGGGTTTCTCACCAGTGTGAATTCTTTTATGGATAATGAGATGGGACTTCTCACAGAAGGCTTTCCCACATTCAGTACACTCATATGGCTTCTCTCCAGTATGAGCTCTGTGATGTATAATAAGCTGTGACTTCTGGGAGAAGGCCTTCCCACACTCTCTACATTCATAGGGCTTTTCCCCCGTATGTATTCTCTGATGTATAATGAGGGGTGATTTCTGGGAGAAGGCTTTCCCACATTCAATACATTCATATGGTTTTTCCCCAGTGTGAACCCTCTGATGTATAATAAGGGATGATTTCTGAGAGAAGGCTTTTCCACATTCAGAACAATCATAAGGTTTTTCCCCAGTATGAGTTCTTTGATGTACAACAAGATGAAACTTCTCACTGAAGGCTTTTCCACATGCACCACAGTCATATGGTTTCCTTCCAGTATGAATTCTTTGATGTACAATGAGTTGTGACTTCTTAGCAAAGGCTTTGCCACATGTAATACATACACAAGTTTTCTCCCTAGTTTCAACATTCTGATATTGAATAAGGGATTGTTTATTGCTAAAAATGTTTCCACACTGATTATCATCACAGGGTATTAATCCATTGTGAATTTTCTCAAGATTAGAATTGGAGTCACTGTGGCTAGACAATTTTCCACATCCAAAACTCTGATCAAGGTTTTTTCCCGAACTGATCTTATTACAACTAGGTAGGTCAATATTCAGTTTTAAGTTCTTTTTAAAAGCATCATATTTGTGGAGTCTTTGTCTTAATGTATCTGGCTCTTTTCTTCCCAGTGCATCATATTTGTGGCCTGATACCTCAGTTACTCTCTTGCTGCTAACAAATGTGACTTGACTGAAAAGTTTGTCTTGGTTTTCCTTATATTTCTGCAGCTGGCCATCACAAACTTTGAAAATTGAGTAAAACGAACCTTCTTTTGTGACTCCTTTCAATATCTTATTATGGAAGGAAATAGCCTCTAAAATATATGACTGGGAGTTGTGAAGATTACTCTTCCTATCTAAAAGAAGAAAAGATAAAAGAGAGACATTGTAAGAGTCAATTAACAGAGGGAAGAGAAGTGGAACAAATGAATGATACAAAATAGTTGGATCCATCTTGGAAGACAGTAGAGCACACAGTGTTATTAAGTGAATAGATAGACAAGGATATGAAATAGAAATTTTATGTAAAAATTAAATCTGATAGAAAAGTATCTCTGAGTTCTTATCACTCTAATCTTGATTTGCTCCTAGAATCTTTAATTTCTTCCATTTTTTGACAAGAAGCCTTTTTCAATGTATAAATTCATTAATCTTATAAACTACCTACTGTATATATTTCACTCTTATCCCACTCCCACTCCAAAGAAACAAGGTCTTTCTTTTCTTTTTAGAGACAAGAGTCTCACTTTGTCACCCTTGGTAGAGTGCTGTGGCATCATAGCTCACAGCAACTTCCAACTCCTGGGCTTAGGGGATTCTCTTGCTCAGCCTCCCAAGTAGCTGGGACTACAGGTGCCCACCAGAAGGCCTGGCTATTTTTTGTTGCAGTTTGGCCAGGGTCAAGTTCGAACCTGCCACTCTCAGTACATGGGGCCGGCACTTTACCCATTGAGCAACAGGCGCTGCCCACAAGGTCTTTTCTGTAGTCAAAAATACTTCAACTCTCCTTGGTCTATCTGTGTATTAACAACTAACATAAATAACAGAAAAATCCAAGATCCTGCTATGGATTCAGTATCAGAATCATACCAAGAATACATGCTTAAACTCCATTATACCCAATAAACTACGTTCCATATGTGTCAAGTAAAACTGGCAAAGTTATCTCAGAAAAGCCCTTCTTCCTGACTCTAAGGTTTTATTTATACACTCTTTCCCAAACAGTTTGCTTGTCTTCACCCTCCTCCTCCTACCTCACCAGCACTATGTCATTCAGAGCAGCTACAGGTGTATACACTGAAAATGTCTTCTCAAATTCTGCCACATTTCTTTAAACTCTAATAGTCTGTGAACTCTTAAAACATAACTGAATTTGACAATTTTGTTAGACATGTATCTGGGCATCCTACCTCCTAAAATAAAACCTATGTTCTTGTCTTAGAAGGACTTTGCCTTCTATTCCCTTTTAAATCCTTTTATAAAAGACACAAGGACTAGTACTTTTCTGAAAAATTCACAATTACTTTCAATTATCTGTTAAATACCTATAAATTCTCAGCATAGGAGCAGAGAATATATTTCAAAAAGGATAATAACACTAGCTTCAGGCACCAACCAACTAAAATAACAAAACACACAAACTGATATTTTACTTCCCTTGTCTCCCATCTGTCTGATTTTCATCTGGATAGATCCAACATGGTATATCTCCCTTTATGATCCATGGATCTTCTCCTTGTTCCAACTTGGAGATGACATCTGGTTTGGAAACTGGATACCCTATTAAATGGAAATCACAGAGGAATTCAGATTGACTGCACTAAATGAGTAAGTGAAGGTGCAGTATCAGGTGGTCTATAATGAAGTTGTCTAGTTAGCCCTTGGCAAAGTAATGACCTCTACTTGGGAAGGTACAAAAGTCATTACATATGTCAGGAACCACTTATCGCAGCAACTGATAAGGAAAGGCATTTTATTGGACAACTCTTCAGTAATTGGGGAAAGCATCCTTACCCATTGAAACTAGGTGGCTGTAGTTCTCTAGCATCACATCCCTGTACAGGGTCTTCTGAGCAGGGTCCAGTTGATGCCATTCTTCCTGGGTGAAATCCACAGCCACATCCTTGAATGATACTAACTCCTGTAATAGTACATTCCTGTTCAATTTGAAGTGATCATTCTCATTTATGCTACAATATGCAAAACTATACCCACATCTAGTTTGTATCAGAGTTTTAGGGAAAAACAAAGTAAAATCCTATCTTTGGCAAAAAGAGCTAGACAGATCAGAGGAGGTAAACCATAAGACACCTACCTAATACATATAGTAATTTCATAAATTATAAAGGCAGCACCAAAATAACTGGAAAGAAGAGGAATTATTGAATGAATAATATTGAAACAAGTGGATAGTCAACAAGAAAAGAATAATGCTGAAGACACATGTTAAAGGTTGAATTGTATCTCTTGAAAATTTATTTAAGTACTAATCTCTTGTACCTTAGAATGTGATACAACTTGGAAACAGGGCCATTGCAGATATAACTAGTTATGTGAGGTTGTAGGGTGGACCCTAATCCATTACAATTGGTATCATTATCAAAAGGAGAAATTTGAACCCAGACACAGACTCATGTAGAGGAAAGATGATGTGGGGAGATAGAAGAAAAAAATGGCTATCAACAGGCCAAAGAGCGAGTCCTGGATCAGACTCCTCCCTCACAGTTCTCAGGAAGACTCAATCTTACAGACACCTTGATTTTGAACTTCTAGCTTCCAGAAGTATAAGATAATAAATTTCTTTTGTTTAAGACACCCAATTTGTAGCACCTTTTATGGCAGCCCTAGTAAAATCAATATACCATATACCTTGGAAGAATAACAAAAATTTAAACTCTAAAAAGTACTAGAGACCATAAAGGTAATAAAATACAACATAGGATAATTTTTATTAAAATTAGAGAACAGAGAAGGTTTTTTAAAATAAATTTTTAGATAGTTGTTTTTATCGGGGGGACAGAGTCTCACTTTCTTGCCCTGGTAGAGTGCTGTGGTGTCATAGCTCACAGCAACCTCAAATTCTTGGGCACAAGCAATCCTCTTGCCTCAGCCTCCCAAGTAACTGGGATTACAGGCATCCACCATAATACCAAGCTATTTTTACAGATGAGGTCTTGCCCTGGCCCAGGCTGGTCTCAAAGTCCTGAGCTCAAGCAATCCACTTGCCTGGGCTTCTCAGAGAGCTAGGATTACAGGCATGAGCCACCATGCTCGGCCCTTAAATACTTTTTTTAAAAGTACATTAAGAGAATCATAGAATGTCAGAGTTTTAGTTCATTAACCTAAACTCCTCATTTCATAGGGAAAAAAAAACTTAGCTTCTCTTAAACTTAATAGCTCTCTTATGTATGTGCAAAAGCTAGTCAGATGATGAAATGTATCAATTACAGTAGCAACAAGAAATAAAAAATCCCAAATAATAAAATGTGCAGAAAACATTCTGAAGAAAACCACAATAAATTAGTGACATGGCATCAACAGAGGACTTAGGTAAGAATAGAGCTACAAAATGTCCTTGAAATGAAAATAGACTTTTTAAATTACCTCATCATTACTTTCACAATAATTGTCATCTAACAGCAAAAACTAATTTAATAGCGGAATGACTTGCATTAAAACAATTTTTCAGATTTTTCCTAAATATTCCATTATTATGAAACATTGCTTTTAAAATGAAAGCAAATTATTTTCAAATATTAACAGTGTCCCTACTTAAAACTCTCCTTTGTTTCTCACCATGCATAACAGTCTCATCCCCGTCATCTCAATATAGTTCCATAATCACATCATCAAGCTATTAAATATTTAGTTTGTCCATGACAAACCTATTAATTTTCCTATTTTACACACGAGAAAACTTACAATTACAGTGGTTAAGTGACTACTTGCCAAAGGTTACACACTGAACATAAGATTGATTAGCTCTCAGATTTACAAGATTTACTTTACTAATCTTTACAAGATTAGCCAAGGTTCCTGACTATCAGTCTCCAAACTGTCTCCTTGATATTGTAAACATCATGGTTTTTATTTGTTTGTCACTTCAGTGCCACCTTTAGTCAACCTTTCTGTGAAGCACTCTCCACTCTTGTTATCTCGAAATTCTCAGCCTTCCTAAAAATCATTCTGCTCTTTCTGACTTTACTAATGCTGCTTCCCATCCTCACCTTACTTCCACCACAAGCCAAAGTGCAATCATCCTTGTTCCCCTCTCTGCTGTGACAGTACTGCCCTCACTATGCTGTAGAGCTTTTGTGTCAATGTTGGTTTCTACATCTCTTTACCCCTTTGTTCCCTACAGTCCTCCCAGAAGAAAATGCCTCAATCTTGAGATATTGATAGCTAGCCAATGCGTATGATATGTGTTGAATACTCAATACGTACCTGCCAAAAAGAAATAGAGGAAGATCATACAAAACAAAATAAAACTTGTATTTAGTTAAGAACACTTTAGTGTATTGGTCTACTACACTCCTTTGATCTGAAGAACAGTAATGTAAGATACTAAATGCAAAATGTAGAGGAAATTCATTCTGAGCAGAACATTCATAGATGTTGTAACTCTAACATTCTAATTTATTAATGGTACTCAAATGGTCCAATGTATTAATTAGGCATACATTTTGTTAATTTTGAGAAAAATACATTATATAATCAGCAGAAAATTATAATTTTGTCATCTATAAACAATTTTTACAGTGTAAGTAGCTGGGGGAATAGAAATGCCATTAAAAGATGGAAGGGATGGAAGTGGAGTAGGTATTAAAGGGAGAAAGGCAGGATATGTGTGAAAATGATGACTTCACTTCTGTATGTTAAGGGAAAACCATAAACGACTTTTACTGAAGAAACAAGCATTTAATCAGTTAATTAACAATGGTAGCTGGATTTATTAGGCTAATAAAAAATCTCTTCTGGCTCAGCGCCTGTGGCTCAACAGGCTAAGGCGCTAGCCACGTACACCTGAGCTGGCAGGTTCGAATCCAGCCTGGGCCTGCCAAACAACAATGACGGCTGCAACCAAAAAAATGGCCAGGCGTTGTGGCGGGTGCCTGTAGTCCCTGCTACTTGGGAGGCGGAGGCAAGAGACTCGCTTGAGCCCAGGAATTGGAGGTTGCTGTGAGCTGTGATGCCATAGCTCTCTATCCAGGGTGACAGCTTGAGGCTCTGTCTCAAAAAAAAAATCTCTTCTTATTCTCTAAAGCAGTCCTGTCTGACAAAAATATAAAGCTAATCAGATAGGTAATTTTAAGTTTTCTAGGAACCATGTTCAAAAAATTATTGTCAATAATACATATTTATTCCAATATATATTATTCAAAATATCACTTCAACATGTAACGAATCCTTAAAAACTATCAGTGTATTGTTTGGAACTGTATCTTCAAAGTCCAGTATGTGCTTAGTACTTACAACATATTTCAACCCAGACTAAGCAATTTCTTTTGTTTTTTAATTAGTTTTTTTTTTTTGTTTACGTTATTTATTTATTTTTTGAGATAGAGTCCCACTTTGTCACCCTCGGTAGAGTGCTGTGGTGTCACAGCTCACAGTAATCTCAAACTCTTGGGCTTAAGAGATTCTCTTGCCTCAGTTTCCCAAGTAGCTGGGACCACAACACCAGGCTATTTTTTTTTTTGTTTAATGTTTTGGTTGTAGTTGTAATTGTTGTTTGGCTGGTCCAGGCTGGATTCGAACCTGCCAGCTCTGGTGTATGTGGCTGGCGCCCTAGCCACTGAGCTACAGGTGCTGAGCCCCGACTAAGCAATTTCAAGTGGCTAGTGGGTACTATATTGAACAGCACAGCTCTAAAGGTACTGACATGTGAAAAGAAAACAGAAAGAAACCTATCTCTTTGCACAGAACTCATTTGTTAAGTTGTAAAATATACATAAGGACTCCTAATGTAAAAGCTGATTTCAGGATACAACAATGATAATGATAAAGTAATGATAGCTCTAAGCATGGCTTTTATTTAGTTAATTCTCACAACAACCCTACAAGGATTATAATCTCCATTTTACAGATAAGGAAACAATGCCAAGCAACCAGGCTGCAAGGAAATGTTATGCATCTGGTAAATAATAAAGGAGAATCCTATGTACTGACATGGTAAGATATTCAAAATGATGCAAAAAAAACATTTATACTGGATAGTAAGTTAAAATCCAGTTGTGGAACCAAATATTTACTATATTTTTTCTAAGAGAATAGTACAAGAAAATAAGGGCTAGTCTCACACATTTGTACTTTTACATAAAACAGTTGATTGTAATTCTACATATATCAAAAAAGGTTGGTAGGGTTAGAAATAAATGGTTAACACTGATTATTCCAGGAGAAAGGGAGTTTAAAGTTACAAGGTCTCTTTCTAAAATTTTTTAATCTTTTTAGATTAAAAGATTTTTAGATTCTTTTTAGATTATTAAAGATTTAATAGTTAAAATGTTTATGTCATGCATACAATAAATATTGGCAGGAAGAAAAAATACTACAGATTTTTAAAAATGGTAGAACAAAAAAAAGAACAGCCTTGAATTGGACAATAATCCTAAGAATTCTGAAAGCACAACAAAGGACATGGAGCATCAGAGTTTTTTGCCCTCCAAAGTTTTGCCAGGTAAATTTAAGAACTGCTTTTTGAGAGAAACCTATATTTTAGAAGACGATTTCAAATGTGCGTATCCTACAATATCAAGATTTTATCTCTGGATAAATGTAGACTATAGTAAGCATCTGTAATCATCTTGTTCTTTTAAAGCAGGGGTCAACAAACTTTTTTGTAAAGTACATATTTTTGGCATCTCAGGCAATACGGTTTCTGTTGTAACTATTCAAAACTCTGCCACTGTAGCTCAAAAACAGCCAAGACAAATGTAAACAGATGATGTGGCTGTGCTCCAGTAAAATGTTTTTTGTAAAAACACTGTATTCAGTCCATGGGTAATAGTTTGTCAACGCTTGCCCTCAAGAATAAAGTTCAAGGAGTTTGGTTATGACATTATGATACTTTCCCTCTGAAAAAGATAATTTTAAGACACAGCTACAAGAAATCTCCTGTGTCATTTACCAAAGGAGTATTGATGAGGACACTGGGCACTCTATCTCCTAGAATCCCTGCCCCCCCCAAAAAATCACTGTTTTTAGTCTTATGTAGCAAGAAACATTTTACTATGAGAAATGATCTTTCAGAAAGATCAGAAAAACTGGTTCGTTAATTTATAAAAACAATTTCAAGCCAGGTTTTCTAATATTACTTAGCAACTCTTTGTAGGACTTGATCTTTAGTCCTTCTACCTTTTCCCTAGTCCAAATTTTAGCTTTCTTTACTTTCCATTTGATTATCCAGAAAACTAAGCGGGAAATTTTTAAGCCACTCACCTGGGACTTCATCATATTCTGCTCTCTTCCAAAAGGGCAGATGCCTGAAAAGGCAAAACTGGTGATCAGAATGAAGTTTGCATAGCCTAAATCAAAAAAGTAGCTTCCACGTTAATCAGTCTAGAAATAAGCATCACTGGAAGGCAGGTAGATAATAGACTACTCTGTGAAAGAAGGTTGTTTGAGCCTGACCTAAGTACCAGCACATACCAAGTAGAAGAGGCATCAACCTTCACTCCTCTTCTGCCTGTCTGATCATGTTGAACTTGAATTGGTTTTCTCATTGAATTAGAACTGAATAGATGTGAAGATTTATTAACAGCTTATTGTTCCCTTAGGAACCAGAATTTCCATTTGTAAAACATCATCATAAGGCAATAATCATGAATTGATATATAAAGAATTTAACTGCAGATGTAGCTCCCTGGCAAAAAGAATGGCAATGACCAAAAGGAAAACTGAGGAATGCACTTCCCTATTTCCCAGAAAGAACCAGCAGCTGAATTCCAATAATCTCCCCAAAGCTCTCTTCTCAACACTCCAGTCAAAATAATATTTACGGATTAAAATGTTAATTTTAAGCTCCTTTCTGTTTAAATTGTTATTGCTTATTTTCAACAGCGCTGTTGCCTACGTACAAATTTGGTTATAGGTTGGAACCAGTGATAAAAGAAAATACACCACCATGCAGGAAGGTGTGTACCTAGTAAATTTTTTTCAGTCCCAGGATGAGTCTTGTGGACTGCGCTGAACTGGTTCAGAGGAAATGATGGCTTCCATGACAGGTAACCTCTTTTATACGGGGTACCCCAGGCTTTATCAAAACACATCTGGAAGACAACAAAAGAGATAGTCATATTCATTTTTGGAAACTCAACAGATGCTCAATGTTTCTTGAATAAAATATAAAATGATTTCAATAAACTTAGAAAGGAGGGCTCGGTGCCTGTGGCTAAACGGGCTAAGGCGCCAACCACGTACACCTGAGCTGGCGGGTTCGAATCCAGCCCAGGCCCTCCAAACAATGACAGCTACAACCAAAAAATGGCCAGGCGTTGTGGTGGGCGCCTGTAATCCCAGCTACTTGGGAGGCGGAGGCAGGAGAATCGCTTGAGCCCAGGAACTGGAGGTTGCTGTAAGCTGTGATGCTACAGCACTCTATCCAGGGTGACAGCTTGAGGCTCTGTCTCGAAAATAAATAAATAAATAAAAATAAACTTAGAAAGGAGGACTAAAATCACACTTTTCAAAAGAATCCTATTGATACAGGGTGGGTGCACCCAGGCTTAGTCAGTGCCAGCCACTTGGAAGGACCTGCCCACGCCTTCAGCATCTGCACCCCTGCGTGTTGGTGCAGCAGGACAAGGATAGGGAGAGCTGGAGAACAAGTGTGGCAGAGAGGACGAGCATGGCAGAAGTTTGAGGACGCCAGTTAGTTGAGAGAGACCACAGCACAGCCCACGCTGATGCTCCCCCCGCCCCCGAACCACCCTGAACCTAGAAAGCCCTCCTCTGGCTGCACTACTCCCCTGGGAACATTTCACAGGCCTAAGGATGATACAGGGTTTACCCATTCAGGGATGAACAGGACCTTTCACTTCCTAAGCCTGGACAATTTCAGGAATGTACTGTATCCACTCATTAACCCCCTAGTGGAAGGGTACCCATTCATTGATACACTCATTCATCTTACAGCGTAAGGGATTGTATCCATTCCTTTGTGCCCTCATTCATCTTGCCCCAGCAGAAGGGACTGTATCCATTCATTTGTTACCAAGTCCTGGCCAAATGTAACTACAAAGGACTCATGCCACTATATATACCTCTAGACAAAGAACTCAGGCCGTTAGATTTTCTGACTTTCCCTCTGTCAGGAGCTCTAAGTGTTCTTTCTGTATTCTTTTCTGTAAAATAAATCCTCTCTTACCACTGATCTGTGGACCGTGGATTCATACTTCGAATTCCCAAGACCAAGGACCTACTGAAGTAGAAATTCCGGTAACACTATCCCTTTTGATTTGTTTGGTCTTGTTGTAAAAAGATCATTTCTGAGAGGGGCCCCAGGCTAAAGGGGCGGAAGTGAACTGAGAAAAGATGTGAGAAGAGATTTGACCTTAAGAACTCAACAACTGCCTAAGACCTGTGGAAATTTAATACGTGTAAAAGCCTTCCCAGTAAATTGCAACTGACTACCATGAAGACCTCACCCCATTTTTGTCTCCTTCAGTTCTCAGAATCCTTGGCCCTGGCAACCACATATCCTACTGAACTCCCACCACGTCATGGACGCCCCCACCATTTAGTCCACAGTGCTAAAACCATCACCCCTAAATCATTGACTCCAGTTATCCCCACTGATCAGTCCACCTACACGCCATTCCTGACTCCATAGACACTCCATCATCTCATCACTCCCTAGTTACTAATTGCATAGCTCACGCCACCAGACTCCCCAATAAACCCAACAGTAACCCCACGTACATTCCCCACCAGTGACTTCATAAACCTCCTATCACTGACCATCACAGACTCCTCCCCTGACATTACAAAACCAACAAACTCACTCATCACGGTACATATTCTTCCGACCCCAGCTCAATTATCACGTCTTGAAACCCCCAGCACAGCTTAACCCAGTCGGCTGTCATATTCAAATTGGCGAACTCCTTCGCTTCCTGTGAGCCAAGCGCCGGGCTCCTGGGGTTGCGCTGTTCGGTACCAAGCAGTTCTGCCCATTCCGCATCTTGAGCGGCTTTGTTCAGGAGGCTATATGGCTGCTCCCGGGAGCGGTTTCCATAGGGAGCCGCCATCTTTGGAGCCCGTTCGGTTCCGTACAGGCAGAGGGATTCGACTGGTTCCCAGCCTCAGTTGGGCTATACCACTATGGCAGCGAAGGGAGGGGAAGACGGTGGAAAGGAAGACTAAGACACAAACTAGTAAGGTGCATACTTTTGAAGAAAGATTTTGCAGGTGTATTAGAGAAGATATTGCAATGATATAGGCCTCTGTTGGAAGGATGAGTTTTGTTAAAGGGAAAGAATGTGGAATGGCGCAATATTTTTATGTGAGAGTCTACACAAATGTGTTTGTGAATGGTACAGCCCTATACCGGGAAATTCGACTTGGAAAGAGCAGGTGAAAATGTAAAATGGTACAGTCCTCTCCTTGGCTCTTCTACGGTGAGGGACAGGGAGGGCACAATAAGATAAACTTTAATTATGCTAATAACAATCATAAGGAATTCTTCTAGGAGAAATTGTAAATCCAGTAATAAGCTGCAAGGGCAGACTGAAGGAAAAAGAAGCAAACTGAGAGACAAGGAAGGGCAGACTGAGGAATGCGAAGAGGAACAGCGAGAAGCAGAGAATGGGAGACTAAGAAAACGGGGTTAAGGGTTCAAAACAGAGGCCTATGAAGGAGCAGAGATAGGAGAATGCAGGGCAAAAAGTGGGGAGGAAGTGGAGAGCTAAGGGGCAGAACTTTATCACTCACTTTATCACTCCTGGTATTGTGTCATGGTGCCATTGCTGTGGCATCACAGCTCACAGCAACCTCAAACTATTGGGTTAAAATGATCCTCTTGCCTCAGCCTCTGAAGCAGCTGGAACTACAGGCACCCACCACAATGCCCCACAAATAGACAACCTTCAGAATGGGAAAAGATATTTACATGGTATGAATCTGACAAAGGGTTGGTAACTAGAATCTACAGAGAGCTCAAATAAATCAACAAAAAAAGAGCAAACAATCCCATCTACCACAGGGCAAGATGCATGAACAGAACCTACTCAGGAAGACAGATGAATGGCTAACAAACATGTAAAAATGTTCATCATCCCTAATCATCATAGGAATGCAAATCAAAACCATCCTGAGATGTCACCTAATCCCAGTGAGAATAGTCCACATCATAAAGTCTCAAAACTTCAGATTCTGGCGTGGATGTGGAAAGAAGGAAATACTTTTACTCTTTGGTGGGACTGCATATATTATAATACAGTGTCTTAGCAATGAAGTATGGAGAATCCTCAAAGAATTCAAAATATACCTTCCATTTGATCCTGCAATACCATTACTAGGCATCTACCTAGAAAAAAAATCATTTTATTTGCCCTAGATTGTTTATTGCTGCTCAATTTATAATTGTCAAGATATGGAAACCACTTAAATGCCTATCAACTCAGAAATGGATTAATAAACTGTGGTATACATATGCCATAGAATACTATCCAATTATAAAAGAGATAGTGACTTTACATCTTTTGTATTTACCTGGATGAAGGTGAAACACACTCTTCTTAGTAAAATATCAGAAGAATGGAAATGTTACATATCCAGTGTATTCAATACTTAACATTTCCATTCTCTGTCTCAAAAATAAAATAAAAAGAATTTTGAGAGAAATAAGGAAAAAGCAAAATGTAACATACAAGGAAATTTCGATAAGACTACCAAAATATTTTTCAGCAGAAATCTTACAGACAAGAAAAGAATGGGATTATATAGTCAAAAAGCTAAAAGAGCGAGGGTAATTGGTGGGGCCACATCTATGGTGCATCTTAGAAGGGTACAGGTGAAACTTACTTAATGCAGAATACAAATGTCTTCATACAATAACAAATAAAATGCCCTGAAGGCTATGTTAAACAGTTTGATGAAAATATTTCAGATTGTATATGAAACCAGCACATTGTACCCCTAGACTGCACTAATGTATGCAGCTATGATTTAATAAAACATAAAAAAAAGCTAAAAGAAAAAAAAAACCTACCAACCCCAAATATTATACCCAGCAATCCTCTTATTAAAAAATGAAGAGGAGATAAAAAAAATTTCTCAAACAAAGCTGAGGTAATTTATCACCACTACACCTTACTTAACAGAAATGCTACAGGAAGTTCTCTAAACTGAAGGAAATGGATAATTAGTAACGAAGAAATATGAAAATATAAAAGTCAGTGGTAAAAGTAAGTAGATAGTCAAATTTGGAATATTTTAATGGCATAATGTACATAAATTATGTCTCTGTTATGAAAGATAAAGGACAAAATTATTAAACACACTTATAGCTACAATAATGTGTTGTGGTGGGCAGATAGGCTGAATTCCTCACAGACCTTCCAACTCAGGGTAAGGTGCCCAGTCAAGGGAATGTGTACATGACTATCCCTGCATGTGGAAATCAGCAGGGCAGGCAGCTGAGGCCATAAACTAGTAGCTTAGGCTAGAGAAGCTGAGATTATCTATCTGAGAACATGAGACATGGTCTCACCACTCACTCTTCCAGTTACACAGTTATCTAGCCACCTCAGATAATCTATTACCCTATGTCCTTGCTTATCCTTTACTCAGTCTTCCTGGGGCTGTAATCTCCCTTCTCTCATTCTTGATTTTGAGTTCTGATTACTGACTTCTGTGCATCCTTGCACATATATTCTGTTATGTACCCAATAAAAATACTCCAGGAAACAGGATAGAGGCTGCACTGCTCTCATGCTCCCATCCTAGGCACAGGCTTCTAGTTTTTGCACTAAATTTGGTATAAGTTTCATCCTTTCCTCAGCACCATCTCCCTTGCTGGCCACTGTCTCATGTTGGGGTCCATTAGACACCCAACAATTTATTAAGGGATACAAATTACAAAAAGATGTAACTTAAAAACATAAAAGATAGGGGGGAGCATTAAAGTGTAGTTTGTGCATGTGATAATAGTTCAATTGTTAACAGCTTAAGTATCCTGCCTGTTATGTTTTATTTAAGCCTTATGGTAAACATAAAGCAAAAACCTATAGCAGATACACAAAAGATATACAGAAAGGATTCAAAGTATACCACAGCAGAAAATCATCAAACCAAAAAGGAAGACAGCAAGAGGGAAATAAAGGGGAGAAAATCTCTCCAAAACAACCAGAAGCCTGAAAATAATTAAAATGGCAGTGGTAAATCCTTCCTTATCAATAATTATTTTTAATATTAATGGACTAAATTCTACAATCAAAAGAAATATAATTGATGAATTATTTTTTTTAAAGGGCCCAATTATATTCTGCCTACATTAAACTCACTTCACCATTTAAGGGCATACATAGAATATAATTCTTTTAAGAGATAATATCACTTATCTGTTGTCTGTTGCCTAGTCTGGAAAGTGCAGTGGCATGAAAATAGCTCACTGCAGCCTCAAACTCCTGGGTTCAAGTGATCCTCCCACATCAGCCTCATGTACATCTGTACTATAGACACACAAAACCATGCCTGACTAACTTTTATTTTTCTTGTAGAGATGAAGTATTGCTATGCTGCCAAGATGGTCTTAGACTCCTGACCTCAAGTGATCCTCACACCTGGGCCTCCCCAGGTGTTGGGATTACATTACAGGAATGAGCCACAAAACCCCATCTGATCAACTGATTTTTTCACAAAGGTGAAAAAACAGTATGATGGAGAATAACAAACCTTTCAAAAAATTGTGCTAGATCAACTGAACACCTCTAGGCAGAAAAAAAGAGAAAGAGAAAAGAAAAAGAAACTAAGACTCAATCTCACACCTAATACAAAAAAACCCCCTTAAATTGTATAATAAGTTTGTAAAACTATAAAACTTATAGAAAAATAGGAAAATGTTTAATATCTAGTCTGGGCAAAGTCTTCTTCAAGTTGACAACAAGAGCATGACCCATAATATAAAACATTGATAAATTGGATTAAATAGTAGTTTTTAGAATTGAAAGATTTTTTTTTCCATGTCTGAGGATAGTGATGGTTCTGTAGCAAATAAAACAATCAGAAACTGTAATAAGGTCTTTGGGGCAAAATTCCAGAGAATTGGAGATCCAAAATATGATTAATATTTGGCTGAAGGTAATGTCACGACCTGCTAAAATTTCTGATAATGATGGCAAGAAAGTAAAAAGGCAAAGAAGAACAAATTAGAGAAATCTTTGGAGTGTTCAAAAAGGATGGTAATTGCTGTATTGGTACTGAAGAGACTCACAAGCAAAACTAGAAGAAGAAGTTGATGATTGAGGAAATAATCAAGGAAAAAAATATTGATGTTAATAGACAAGTAAAGATGGGTAGTTTGTATAAGAGGAGATGGTAAATTAAATAAATTGCAGAAAATATATTAAAATTCTTATCTAAAACTAATCATTTTCTTATCTATTTTATTTATTTTATTTTGTTTTGTTTTTTTGAGACAGAGTCTTACTTTGTTGCCCTCGGTAGAGTGCCGTAGAGTCACAGCTCACAGCAATCTCAAACTCTTGGACTTAAGTGATTCTCTTAATCACTTAAGAGACTGCCTCAGCCTCCCAAGTAGCTGGGACTACAGGTGCCCACCACAATATCCAGCTATTTTTTGTTGCAGTTGTCACTGTTGTTCAGTAGGCCCAGGCTGGGTTCTAACACGCCAGTCTTCATGTATGTGGCTAGTGTTGTAACCACTGTGCTACGGGTGCTGAGCCTTTCTTATCTTTCTTTCTTTCTTTTTTTTTATTATTAAATAACAGCTGCATATATTAGTGCAATAAAGGTGTATAATGTGCTGGCTTCATATAAAATCTGAAATGTTTTCATCAAACTATTTAACATAATCTTTGTGGCATTTTCTTAGTTATTGTATGAAGACATTAGTATTCTGCGTTTAGTAAGTTTCGCCTGTACCTTTCTAAGATGCACCATAGGCGTGGCCCCACCAATTACCCTCCCTCCACGCAAATCTGCCCCCTCCCCTCCCTTCTCATATGGCCTTCATATGAAACCTTTAAATTAGCTTCATAGTAGGGCTGAGTACATTGGATACTTGTTCTTCCATTCTTGAGATACTTTGCTAAGAAGAATATGTTTCAGCTCCATCCGTGTAAACATGAAAGAGGTAAAGTCTCCATCTTTCTTTAAGGCTGCATAGTATTCCATGGTATACATGTACCACAATTTATTAATCCATTTGTGGGTTGATGGGCACTTGGGCTTCTTCCATGATTTAGCAATTATGAATTGGGCTGTAATAAACATTCTGGTACATATATCTTTATTCTGATGTGATTTTTGGTCTTCTGGACATATA
>CAUYON010049612.1:0-41366 GCA_963573935.1 Arctocebus calabarensis
TTTTTTTTTTTGAGACAGAGCCTCAAGCTGTCACCCTGGATAGAGTGCTGTGGCATCACAGCTCACAGCAACCTCCAACTCCTGGGCTCAAGCGAGTCTCCTGCCTCTGCCTCCCAAGTAGCTGGGACTACAGGTGCCCACTGCAACATCTGGCCATTTTTTGGTTGCAGCCATCATTGTTGTTTGGCAGGCCTGGGCTGGATTCAAACCCGCCAGCTCAGGTGTACGTGGCTGGCGCCTTAGCCACTTGAGCCACAGGCGCCGAGCCGGCTGCCTTGCTTCGTCTTGCCACGTGAGGACACAAGGAGAAGGGACCGTCTCTAAGCCTGGAAGCAGGTCCTCAGCAGATGCCAAATCTGCTTGTATCTTGATCCTGGAATTTCCAGCTTTCTGTGAGGAATACATTTCTGTTTTTTATAAGCTATATAGTTAATGGCGTTTTGTCATGGCAGCTTGAATAGACTAAGACAGGTGTCTTAACAAAGAAAAAATACCCACTATTATTGAAAAAGTCTATATACTCCTCCTTTTTCCATCTGATGTCTGCATACGGCCAGGTCTTAGTCATATGCTTTAACCAACCAAACATGTCATGATAGATTTATATAGAAGCAGATATCAGAATCAAGCTGGCTTTTATTAGACTAGTTATAAGAGATTTGTAAAATGTAAAACACTACTATTCTCACTAATTTTTCTTTTGTTTTAGAAAACATAGCTATTTTTCATAAAAATATGTTATTTGTGTTATCATGTAATTGGGTTCTCTATAGTTATTTTAAAATAATTTGATAAACAAACATTCTTAAAATTTCTGTTTTGATTTCTAATTGAGTAAATATTTGTATCTGTGTAGCACACATACAAAAGCTCTTTGGGGTCTTCAATAATTCTCAAGAATATAAAAAAGTTTCAAGACTAAAAACTGAAAATCACTGGCATGGAGTAAGTCATACCACCTTCAAGAAAACTGTGTGACTGTCCAATTGGGGTGAACCATCTTTTCCTAAATTCCTGTAGTTTCAAAATATGTACTATTTATCTGTCATTTGCCATTATTTTATCTTGCTATTCTCTTCTTTAAAATATATATATTTTAAAAATCCATAATATATGCTGTAAGCGTCTTACATGCCTAAATTCTGTCTTATTGTGTTTTGGGAAGAATGTGAGGAAAGTCTACACTATATGGCTGTTGTTGATAGGATATAGTGGAGTTTCTACCAGTATTTTTTTCTTAACACAGTATTTGCAAATATAATATGGGCAGAACTTCACTAACTTACAAATACCAGTTGGGCAGTAGTCTGAATTAGTAAGAAATCAGAATTTCAACTACATTTTTATGTATATATCCATTTATAATTATATATTTTCTATAAGCATATATGCTTTTTCATATTTTTAAAGGCAAGACTAATGCATAACAGTTACAGAATAATGTTAAATTATAAAAAGTAAATAAAATAAAATGTATTTGCAAAATAAGTAGTACATAATTGTTTCCTAGCCTTTAAGAAATTAAAAAAAAATACCTGCACTGTCACAATCTACAGATAACAGCTGTTAACATTTTTGGTCTTTTTATTGCTCTTTAAGAACATCATTTAGGTAGTTCTATGTTTTGATGATTCCCATTTAGGTTGTTTTTATTAATAATATCACAACAAACATTGTGATGGTTGATTTTATGTGTCAACTTGGCTGAGCTAAGGGATGCCCAGATAGCTGGTATATATTATTTCTGGGTGAGGGTGTTTCTGGAAGAGATTATCACTTGAGTAGAGATGTGCACTCACCAATGTGGGCAGGAACCATCCAACATGCTAAGAGTACAAATAGAACAAAATATGGAGAAAGAGTGAGTTTGTTTTTTCTCTTTTTTTAGCTGGGACATTCACCTTCTCCCACCCTGGGCATCGGTGTTCCTGGTTCTCTGGTCTCCAGATTCACACCACTGGCCTGATTCTTAGGCCTTTGGACTTGGAGTGGCTCTATCACCAGCTTCCCTGGGCTTCTGGCTTGCAGATGGCTGATTGGGGATTAATAAGCCTCCCTCGTAATAAATCTCATAAGAAATGATATACCTATGGTGTATATCCTATTGAATCTATTTCTCTGAAGAATCTTTTTTTTTTTTTTTTTTGAGACAGAGCCTCAAGCTGTCACCCTGGGTAGAGTGCTGTGGCATCACAGCTCACAGCAACCTCGAATTCCTGGGCTCACGCAAGTCTCCTGCCTCTGCCTCCCAAGTACCTGGGACTACAGGTGCCCGCCACAACGCCCGGCCATTTTTTGGTTGCAGCCGTCATTGTTGTTTGGCGAGCCCTGGGGCTGGATTCGAACCCACCAGCTCAGGTGTATGCGGCTGGCGCCTTAGCCTGTTGAGCCACAGGCACCGAGCCATGAAGAATCTTGACTAATAAAAATATTCTTGAAATGAAATGACAGCTGATTTATCTGGGGTAGATTCCTAGAAATAGGGTTACTGGATTAACAGGAAGTATAAAATGCAGTTTGATTAATTTAAATTTTTATAACTTGAAAGATGATATGTTTATAATACAGTGACAGCATGGAAAGTCTGGGGCCAAAAAGAACTCTCCATTATGTAAAGTTGGCTTCTGACACATTATGGGGAAAGACCAAAGTTTGTTTTCTGAATCTTTCTGATTAACTCTCTCTTGCTCCCCTCCTGTCACTCTCGTCTTTTGCACTTGGGTGCTGAAAGCTGTGTGCTGTAGATGCGGGTCTGAGGGGGCTTAATACAAGCCACAGAAACCAAGCTTGGCTAATTTAGGCAGTAAGAAATGTAGTAAAATGTTGGGTCATTCACTGAATTTTCAAGATCTCCAGGGAGGCAGGACCAGGGGCTATGTGACTGGATAAACCTCCTGAATCACAGTAGCATTGGTTCCCAGAAGATTTCACTGCTTGTGTCACCTTGCTGGGACAGTCTCCACACCCACTGGGATGGATGCTGGCTGAACTCCAGCTCCCAAGTCACCGTGAAGCACTGATCCTCCAAACAGCATTCTTGTACTGTCCTCGTTCAAGCTGCAAGGGAGGCTAGGGAAGAGAGTGTCTGGTGTTAGGAGGGGTTCCTGCTTCTTACCAAGACATCAAAAGGTGAAGCCCATTATACATGTGTAATGAAGAATGGTTTGAATACTGAGCTGCCAAAAAAGAACGACAGATGCTTACCAATGACAGTAGCAATGATAACCAAGCACCTGGAGAGCCAGGACCTAGAGTAGGAGCTGAGAGAATGATGGGCCTTTCTGTCTACTGCAGAGGAGGAACCAGGTCCGATTCACTGTCATTTTCTAGTGCCTGGGACAGAAAATGAGTGAATGAATGAATGACTGAGTGGTTAGACTCTACTGCTAGAAATGGATGCTGTCCATTATGGGGGGTGCTGACATTCTCTTTTCCATTGTGTTTCATAGATGCTGTCCCTGGGAGTGTAATATGGAGTGTTAGGATGAAGACAGCCATTGTCCCATGATCTTTACTTGCCTTCATTTTAGGGGGAAGTTGTCTAGGCTACATTGTCTCTGTTTTCTCAATTCCCCCAAAGAGTAGAGAACGCTGGCTTTTTAAAGTATATTCTTTCATAAGGTTAGAAATACTTTCCAGATTAAAATGACCAATAAGAGTGGAATCCAGGAGGCATGGGTAGAAATTTGAAGTTTTTACAAAGGCTATTATTCAGGCAAAAAGGGTCACACATGAAAACAAGTCCATTCTGGATTTATGCTTCTGGATATATTATCTCTTTCTGCCTTTATACCACTCTGCTACCACAAGCTCTTGAACATAAAATAATTTTTAAAACTGACAAATTGATTGTGGAAGTGTATAAACGGGAGAGAGGAGCTTGGATAAATAGCCGATTCTGACCGCTTTGGAATTTCAAGTCTGATTTCCATTATTAGAAAAGGGAACTGCAGTAACAGATGATGTCATCTTTTGGAACTATTGAAGAGTGAAGACAGGCGAGGTGCTGCCTTGCCTCAACCCTGCTTTTGCCAAGTTTTGAAGTGGAACAGTGGAGATAGATGGCTTGGGATCATTGTTGGCAAGCCACCTAAAAGCCCGAGCTCACGTTCCAGGACTCTGAAGGCTATTCCCTTTGAAGACACTAGATCTCTATCCTATTCTGAATGTCCTTTTCCCTCCTTCCCAAATAGATCATTTCTAGCTGGAGATATCACAGATGCAACTTACAGTTCATTCACACATCTGAGATGGCGTATGCTAACTCACAACGGTACTTGAAGTAAAAAAAGCAGGCAAGTGAAAAACACAAGCCTTTTTGGGCTCACTGGCACACCCACTCCGTCTCACCCAGCAGAACTGTTTGGGACTGGTAACAGCTTGCCTAATGCCAACACATCTCCGGTCCCATATGGAGTTGGCGTTTTCTCCCAGTGTCTCCACTCTGGGGCTAGTCACTCATCTGCCTTCCCCTGGATTTCTGCAAGTAATTGGTCACTGGCTGCCAGAAACCCAGCCACTTTGGAGGAACAACACCAACCGCCCTCTTCACTTGTGATAGTATCTGAGTCACAGCCAGTGACCCTGCTGTGATGTCCCTTTCGGCTAATGAGGATGGAGACCTTGAGAGCTCAGAGTTAAAATCTGACAAGGAATAAGGTTGGTCAGGGTCTCCCACGTCCCTTCAAGCCCTAATTTCCCCCATATTCCCCAGAGGTCCTAGCACAGAGCCCCATGCCTTGAGGGCACGCAGTAAGTATGAATAAGTGCATGTGCTGACAGGGCCGCACATATGTAAACACAAGAAACCCACGCAGACGTTTGCTGAGTGCTGACGGCCTGCCAGGCACCATTCTAAGTAGCACCTTAAATGGAGGATCTCAGTACGTTCCCACAACAGTGCCACAAGGAAGGTGCTATGATCACTGCTCTTGTAGAGATCGGGAAACTGAGGCAGCAGCTGGAGAAGTAACTAGCCCAGGGTTGCAGTTAATAAGAGGCACAGCGGCCACATGCGCCAGTTCCTCAGAATAACAACGCACACTCCGACAACAGAGCAGGGAACGCACCTGGCTCTGGGCGGAGGGTTTCGCATGCAATCAGCTCTTGAAGTTTTACAAAGGTAAGCGGCAAGTCCACCTTGTACAGGCGAGGAAAGGGACACACAGAGAGGCTAAGGAAGCTGCTGCAGGCCACACGGTTTGTGAGCAGCAGAGACATCGGAGAAGACGTCCTTCACCTCGTGCTGCTTTGGGAGCACGTTCCTGGAGAGCTGCACGTCCTCACCCCAGGAGGACAGCGCAGCTCCTGGTCAGCACTTCTCTCGGCCAGACTCTCAGCTCCGTGGTTCTGAGTCACGCTGCCCACACCTACACGGACGTCGGCCCTCCTCCCATGCACACATGGCTTTCCCGGGTGGTCCAAATGGCCTAAATCATTTCTACGCATTTCACAGAAAGGGAGAAAAGTGTGTTTTGCTTTTAAATGGCAGTTATTTCCACAGGAGAGGATCGGTTGTCCCCAGTCCAGGAGCCATAGGAGAACCCCAAATCTGCTGCCCCTAACTATACAATAGCCAAAGGCTATTGAGAACCAGCAGACCCAGGAAAAGCTTAAAATTGGAGTGCAAAATGTCCTTTTCCTTACATAATATTTATCAGAAAAATTTTGCTGTAGAAGGTGCTTCCCTCTCCCCTACCAAGAAGCGCAGGCGTGTTAACCACTCTTGTCCCCTCGGAGTTGACACTGACTTGAATCTGCATGACAAACCTTCCTAAACAACCCCTGGGGACCTCACCGTCCTGCTTCCCTTCCCTTCCCTTGCCCCGACCCTTTCTTTTGCTGTTGAGCCTGAGATGATGGAAGAGCCTGAGATTTAACCACCCCCTTGGGCTGCTCATCCCTAAGGCTCCCCGGGGACTGTGCCCAGACGCCTTAGCAAACTTCTATTTGTGTCGGGCGCAGTGGCGCAGTGGCTCACGCCTTTAATTCTCGCGCTCTGTCAGGCCTAGACGGTAGACTGCTTGAGGGCAGGAGTTGACACTAGCCTCAGCAAAAGTGAGACCCCCCTCTCTAAAAAAACTAGCCAAGTGTTGTGGTGGGCACCTATAGTCCCAGCTACTTGGGAGGTTGAGACAAGAGAATCACTTGAGCCCAGGAGTTGGAGGGTGCTGTGAGCTTTGATGCCACAGTACTGTACTCTGTCTTTGAGACAGAGGGAGAATCTGTCTCAAAAAGTAATAATAATAAATAAGTGAAAATACATTGAATAAACTTCTGTTTGCTTTTCTCTCGTTGATCTCAAGCTGAATTTATAAGGCCCAGTTGGTAACCTATGATGGATAGAGTAAAAACATTCCCCCCTCCTCTGCAATGGGGCCCTGGAGTCTGAGTGCCCGGAGCAGGTGTGAGTGGGTGTATTGTGGGTTCCCTGGGAAGTTAGGTGGCAGTGGTGCCATCTCGTCCAGCAGCCTCTGGCCCTTCTTATGCTAGTTCAGCCTTCCCCAACCACAGGGGTGGCTGTGGGAGTTGGTTGGGCCAAGCTGAATCCTCCCCAGAGATTTTCCTGGGTACATCAGATGAAAAAGAGGCTCCATTTCGTCTCTGGGTGTTGGAGTTGTTTGCAGTGGCCCGGGGTCATTCTCTGGGTCATGTGGGAAGAAGGGAAGATGGTGACCCTGCCCCCCTCTCCAGTATTCCCCCTTCACTTCCCTGCCCTTCCTGGTTGTGTGAGCAAGTAACCTGCTCTTTCTTTGGGTTCTGTGGAACTGAGTTTGCCCCTTGCAGCTGGCTAGAAACTATCTAAGAGGGTGCGATTACTGCATCTTCATAAAGTTTCTATGGCTTTGAATTCTGTGGCTCTTTCCCCCCATATGGCAGCTTGCTGGTGTGCATGGACTCTGAGGCTGGCTTTGCAGTGACATTCCAGGGGCCTTATACACCCGTAGATGTATCTGTGGCCATCCCTCCAATGTGCCCGAGAAAGAAAACCTTTTACCTGAGGAATGTGAGCCCCTTACAGAACTAGGCCCAGCAAGGCATATAAAACATACCAGCAGTCCCATCTCACTTTCCCTTCAGCTAAATAGTAACTTCTTGAAGCCTCTTGCAATGCAGACTCTAGACTAACTGATGCCAGGTAGGCAGGAGACGCCACACACCCTGGCGTTCAGCAACGTGCAGCCAGTCACTAACCAACATTAGTTTTGTAAACCAGTGAGAATTCCTGACCAACAAATTTGTAATCCTCCTGTCTCTGAATCACTGTTTTTTTTTATTTAAAAATTTGAGCCACTCTTTTGTTCTCCAGACAGAGCACTCCCCAAAGCAACTTGGAAGTCTGTCCTAGGCTGCCGTCCTCAACCTTTGAGCTTTAATGAAATCTCTTTCAACTAAATTTGGACTGTTTTGATTATTTGGGGTTGACATGCCACTGACTTGCGATTTACTAGGTACATTAGTTTGCTAGGGTGGCCACATAAAAGTACCCAAAACAATGTGGTTAAACAACACAAAGGTATTGTCTCCCTGTTCCTGGAGGCTAGAAGTCAGAGGTCAAGGGTTGACAGGTCAGTTTCTTCTGAAGACTCTGAAGGAGTATTTGTCCTGGGCCTTTTCCTGAGCTTCTAGAGCTTTGCATGGCATCTTTGGTATTCCTTGGCTTGAGGCTGCAGCACCTCTCTGCCTAATGTTCACATGGCGTTCTCCCTGGGTGCCTCTGTCTCCAAATTTCCCCTTTTTATAAAAACACCAGTCAGTATTGGATTAGCGCCTACCCTAACAACTTCATTTTTGTTAATTTTTATTATTGCTTTTTTAAGAGACAGGGCACTGCTCTGTTATCTAGACTGAAGTGCCGTGGTGTGATCATAGCTCACTGCAGCTTCAAATTCTTGACCTCAAGTGATCATCCCACTGCCATCCTCCCACCTGGGTCTCCTTTAGTGCTGGGCCCCTAATGACCTGATCTTAATCACTTTCATCTGTAATGAACCTATTTCCAAATAAGTTCCCATTCTGAAGTCCTGGGCGGTAGGACTTACACATAGGAATTTTAGGGGACACAATTCAACCCATAGCATTGGAGATTGAACCAGGGAAACTGAGAAACACGGTTCTGCCTTTTATTTACCTAGTTAGTGGGAAAAGAAACAATAAAAATACTTCACCTAATAATTGAAAGGGGTTTGGTAGTATATCCAGGCTGGGAGAGGTTCAGGCCAAATTTAATGAAAGAGGACAGAGATCTGCCTGGGCAAAGATGGTGAGAGTGGTTGGAGGCTTGTTTGTATCCTGGGAGAAGGGGGAAGAAGATTCCAGAGCTAAGTGAAGGTTCCGGTGGGCTGGGGTCTTTTAGGCAGAACTCTTGGGGCAGGGCCAGGTAGACCTTTTGTTCTAGGGGAGGAGGAGGGGGGAAAGGTTTTAGGCCCCTAATAATAATATACTACTTTTGCATATTTTAAGATGGTTATTCGAGGGCCTACAGACCAGAATAGCCCAGAAGAGCTGCCTTTTGTGGAAGAGATTGCATCTGTACAGAGAAATCTACATTAGTAAAACAAACAGCCAGGGTTTCTTTGAGGGGCCTCTCCAGGGTGGAGGATAGAGGAGCTCAACCACAGGCTGCCATCTATTTTTTCTGAGGGCTGCTACCTGCAAGGCTTCATCTATACATATAACCAGCACCTTATTGGATGCTAAGCCACGCCTTTCCTCTTCTCTCCCTCCCAGAACCCACCTTGCCTTGCTCCAAGCCCCTATTGTTGTAGCCTCAAGGTGGTATAAACGTGCCTTTCAGCTGTATTTTTCTTTGAGATTTTGTGTTCTGTGTGACTCTCAGCTACACGTGAAAGGTACGAAGGTGGTGCCCAGAGAGGAGGCCACAGAGGAGATGTCCGGGCTAGGTTAATTGACAGGGGAGGGTGACCTGCCTGGGTAGTGCTAAGGTGGCATCTGCACCTGGGGGCAATCAGAGACCCATTTTATATGGGGCCGTAGGGAGGGGGCAAATTCCACAACTGACCTGGAAAGTTAGGGTCTTTGGCTTGAACTTCTGGGAGGGTAGGGCGAGCCAGAACACTTGTGTCTTTATTTAGGAGGAGAGAAGGAAGATGAGGAAGGGAAAGGGATTGTGCGTGGCTCTGCTAGGCCCCACAATAGTGTGCATGTTAAGAAAACTTTGTATGCCCTTTCTCCTATTAATCTCCCTTTGTTGAATTACTTTTTATCTTAGTGACTTTGACCAAGTCACTTAACCTTTCTGAGTTTAAAAGATGAGCAGAGTGGGCTAGATTGGTGGTTTTCAAACATGTTTCATGGAATCCCTGGGCTTGTTTTATTTATTTATTGTAGTTTTTGGCTGGGGCTAGGTTTGAACCTGCCACCTCCAGCATATGGGGCCAGTGCCCTACTCCTTTGAGCCCCAGCTGCCACCCCTATTTATTTATTTATTTTTTTGTAGAGACAGAGTCTCACTTTATCGCCCTGGGTAGAGTGCCGTGGTGTCACACAGCTCACAGCAACCTCCAGCTCTTGGGCTTAGGCGATTCTCTTGCCTCAGCCTCCTGAGTAGCTGGGACCACAGGCGCCTGCCACAGCACCTGGCTATTTTTTTGTTGTAGTTTGGCCGGGGCTGGGTTTGAACCCGCCACCCTCTGTATATGGGGCCGGTGCCCTACTCACTGAGCCACAGGCGCCGCCCCAGACATGGCTTTGTTTAAGGTCCATTTGGCTTTTTCCCCTGAGTGTTAAACAGAACCAGCCTTTGGAAAGACTTTCTCCACTTCTGATTTCAATCAGCTGCCCACAGCTGCTTCTCCATTTTTGTGGTTTTGGCACCACAGCTGCGCCCCATTCCTTCCTGATGAGGGGCCACCAACCATGGAGTGGTTCTGGCCAGTCTATAGGGATAGACAGTGAAGGGTTTCGTGTCCTCTGCTTCACCTTTTGCCATCAGAGGGCCAAAACTCCACACTACTGCTCCCATTTTCTGAACATAGATCCCAGGAAGTAGCATTAAGCTCAACTGTGCATGCACATGTTTCTCCTTCATAACTATTCACGACTTCCTGTAGCTTATATATCCAGCCACCCTATCAGCATAACTGTCTGTTCCCTGTACCATTCCCTTGATGGGCCTCTTCTGCCTTCTGGCCTGAGGCTAAGCATCCCAGCCCATCAGAATAGCTACTCTGTAGACTATAACACTTTAGTAGAAATAAAGCTCTCCTTTTCAAATTTATGAACCGTGTCATTCTCCCATTGACATTCTATATAAGCAGTTTCAGTCTTTGTCATTTTCACCGTCTATCTTTCATAAAGTTAATTTTATTAATTATGTAGAAAACATTGTCCTGAAGATTGCTTGAAGTCTAGCAAACATTCTCAGTTTTCATAGACTGGGCTCCAAGAGGGACACTCGTGGGTTGCAGGTGGAGGTGAGGCCGGGGAGCAGCTCTTTCCCTCCTAGCTCCGCAGGAGGAGCAGCCTTTAATGTGGGGAATTGTTCTCTCTTCTAAGTCTATCATTTAAATAACCTGGCATATCTCACATATGCACTTTGTGCTAGGGAGAAAGCTCTTTCTGGTGTGCCCGTATGTGGAGTGTTAGTTCTGTCACTAGTGAAAATGCCTCTCTGTACGTTACACATCATCGAGTCCTGGACAGCTGTGAAACCGCACCCTCACCGGGTGCACCTGCTCGAGGACTGCTGGCATTTGAGACAGCGAGGGAGTGATCCCCTTGAGACAGTGATCCCCTTCCCCTCAGCTCCTAGCATGCCTGGGCTGCTCTGCCAACTGGGCTAGAGCTGAGCCCTGCTGAGCCCTCCTCACTTTTCTCATTTTAGAAAAGAGAAATAAATGTTGGTGCATCATGCTGATCACTAACACTTATTGAGCACTCAACTGTGGGCCAGGCACTACTGCTTCGTGTGCTTTACCTTACGGTGTTGACCTGGTGACTTCTCCTAATAACCCAGGGCGAGGCCGGATGTGCTGCCTTCACCCCACCTACCAATGAGGGAATAGCACAGAAAAGTTAAACCAACTTAAGTGAACAACTGGCAAAGCTGAACCCAAGAAGCCCAGGCTGTTAACCACTACGATACCTATATATGGGGTACATTTTAGATGTTCCTTTGGAAGACGGTTATTTGAACTGTGTGTCTCCTCTTGCCATTGAGCAATCTCAGTAGGCTAGAAAACGAGTGCCATGGCATTTATAAAATAGTCTGTAACAAGTAATTGAAAACAGAACTAATATACATCCCACTGGTTTTTTGAGGGGCAGCAGTGGAGGAGTAGGGGAATAAACATATTTTGAGTCAAAATTTAACATGCCAATGACATAGTTTTCTGTTCCTGCAGTGTGGTGGTAGATGTGACCTCCTTCATTCCATCCTGCCCCTGTGGGGAGGAAGAATTTTCTTGGTTTCTGTCCCAGGCATGGCAGTGGGGACAGGTCCAGAAACAAAGGAAGGGGTGTCATCGGAGAAAGGGACCATGTCACGGCAGGGATTTAGCCACAGTGGATGGGGGAGCCACTGCTTTAAGGGAAAGAAAGTGCTGTTTCTACTTGGGGTCTGCATTCATTTCTTTTCTTTTCTTTTTTTTTTTTGCATTCATTTATTTTCTGTTTTTATTTTGTAAGTTCTATAACCAATCAAGTTACGTCAATGTATAGAAAAGCTTTTTTTTTTTTTTTTTTAACAGAAAAACATTTTGTTATAAAGTAATCTAGACTGCCTGGGTCACGTCATCCTCCCTTGTGTTCCTTTGGTCTCTGCCATAGCTTGCTGCCTCTATCGCATTAACTTTATAACCCCTTCTCACACTTCCAGTGGCTCCTTTCTCCAGTTCATTCTCTGTGCTCTTTGTGGCCTGTGTTATCTGTCTAAAAATAGGAATCTGGTTGTTTCCCTCTTACACAAAACCCTGCGTCGTCATCTTCTACCTTTCTAGGGAACAACCTGGAAACCCAACCTGTCTTTCCAGCTCTATAGGTCTCATCCCACACGTCTTGCCTGCCCCTCAATGTCCTTCCCATTCTCTAACACCTCCATTAGAATCTAGTACTACCATGACACCTCACCCACTCTCCGCAATTAACTTCCTCCTCCCAGCATCCTACAGGCCCCCAGAGTGTTTTGGAGACCATATCAAATTCTTGTTACAAATTCAAGTTCATTCTGTTTATTGTTTTTGAGCACCTGGACCCAGATACATGATTAAAAGAAAAGCCTTGCTTCCTTATTACTATCCTCCTGATGCTGACTCAGTATTTCCTTCCCATCATTTATATGTGCCATTTCAGAAATGACGAACTGCTGCCCAGCCACTCTGGACGTGTTGCAATGTGGTCAGATGGTTTTCAGATGATTTTAAGTCCTTTTGAGGCGTTTAATTACGACCACATGGATACAGGTTCAGATTGAGGGTAGGCTGATTTTTTTTATTCCTGGAACCAAGAGCTAACTCTAGTTGTTTTAATTGTTTTTTTTTTTTTTTTAAGAAAACAGACTCAAAAACACCATAAGTTTACAAAATAAAAAAAAGACAAAACAACCTCCCAAAACAAAAACAGCAAACAAAATACTGCAATTACCAAACACCACTCTCTTTTCCTTAGAGAAGCCAAGATATGTGTAGATAAAACTGAAGAGTTTGATTTGTTTCACTGGGGCTAATTGACCAGCTGTTTCCCTGGAGTTCATTAAAGTGTGCTGAGTAGTTCCCACAGTACCCCACCAAAAAACTGCCCTTTGGTTTTAAAAGTAATTATATTTCAGATTTCTTTCTTGTGATAGTTGCTTTATGTAATCGCTTTCTTAAGAAATATGAAGGGAGAAGCAAGTATATGTTGTTCCAAGGAAACAGTTGAATGAAGGAAGCAAATAATCTGGAAGATTTCTCATCATGTCATCAGGATAAAGATCGAATGGTATCATTTGAATGTTTTTACATCATTCATGGATGTGACTAATTTAAATGGTGTTGGGCTTTTTTTTGAGATAGGGTCTCCCTCTGTCACCTTGGGCATCATCACAGCTAACTGCTCCCTCAAACTTCTGGGCTCAAGTGATTCGGCTGCCTCAACTTCCTGAGTAAATGGGACCACAGGCACCTGCCACCACGCCCAGTTAATTTTTTCTATTTTTGGTGAACCCAGTCTTGATTTTGCTCAGGCTGGGCACAAACGCCTGACCTCAAGTAATCTTGCTTTAGCCTCCCAAAGTGCTAGGATTCCAGCCTAAAATGTCATTTTCATTGTGGAAAAAAATAAAAGCAGCTCTTACCCTTCCAGAATTAAAAACCATAAAGAGAAAAATAGCAGCCATAGGATGAAAAAACATTATTACCTTCCTCTTGCCAATAAAAGGAGCAGCAGGCCTCTGAGTTTTCCCTCTGACAGTAGGGGACGGGGTGGTTGTCCAGGCTGGGTAGGGCTGCGAGACTCATCAAATTACATAATCATTCACACATAATCAACTCGGGTTTTGATAAAGGCTACTGGATTAGAAACTTACTGGGTTATTGTGGGCCACCAAAATGTGGTTAGGAATTTTTTAAATAAATAAAAAATTGATCTAATTTTAAGAGTAATAACACATAGTCTCTCTTTCATTTGTGGGGTTTCTCCCCCCAAGAAAAAGTCATGAGTGGTATTCATGACTTTAGGTTTTTGTGTCTGACTAAGCAACAAATTATGAAAACCTCCATTTAAGCCTACCAGGCACGTTGGAAATTATAGGGCAGTGCTCAAAACTTTGAGCTAATCCCCCACCTTCCCCAACATTCCATCAAGTGCCCTTCCATAGGACCTTCCTCACTGAATCCCTCCAGGCCAGCATCCTCCTCCCTCCCATCTGCCTCCTCCTCCAACAGAATCAGCTCCTTCTTCCTCTGGGCTCCTATGGGACCTGTCACTAGGTACTATGATTTTTGTTATTTTATTCATTTATATCCTCAGGCTCAGGGATCTGGAGCAATCGGTTGTTTTGTATCTTTCTCTATCCACTACTCGGCTGTGAATCCCCAGAGCGGAACTCATCCATTTATTCCCCTCTCCCCACCATCACTAGCACCTCTGTAGAAGTTTAATGAATGAATAAGTGAGAGACTGGGATAAACATCCTTTCACATTAGCCACCTGAAATAGGTGGACTTTATCTGGATTAGTCTATAGCTGATCACTACTTTACAAGCTGTTATTCGGCTCTAAGAGAAGACAGTAGGCCCTACCAGATATCTGCAGGCTAATTTTCACACCCTGTTGCAATTTTTAAAAATTGTGATTTAAAAAACATTAAATTTACCATATTAATCATTTTTAACTGTACAGTTCATTAGTGTTAAGTATCTTCATAGCTGTGTGACAGATCTCTAGGAAGTTTTTCATTTTGCAACACTGAAACTCTGTGTCCACTAAACATTAATTCCCCCTCCCCTCCTTTTCCCCTGACTTTGGTAACTACCTTCCTATGATTTGGGATGCTTTATATACGTATATACGTCACATGAGCAGGATCATACATTTGGCCTTTTGTGACTGGCTTATTTCACTGAGCATAATGTCCTAAAGGTTCATCCAAGTTGTAGCCCATGATAGAATTTCCCTTTTTTAAGGCTACATAATATTCCATTGTATGTATACAGCACATTTTCTTTATCCATTCATCTGTTGATGGACATTTGAGTTTCTTCTCTCTCTTGGCTGTTGTGAATAATGCTGTGATCATCACGGGTATGCAAATATCTTTCTGAGATCCTACTGTCAATTCCTTTGGTTACCTACTCAGAAGTGGGATTGCAGGACCATATGATAACTCTAATTTTAGTCTTCTGAGGAACCTTCTGTACTCATTCTAGAGATATTTTAGAGGTAGAATCAATGTGATGATTCACTATAAGGGGTGAGAAAGAGGGAAGTTAAAGAGAAATAACATTTATATAGCTTGAGTAACTGGGTGGCTGGAACGTGCCATTCATGAAATTAGAAAACATATGAAGAACAGGTTTGCGGGGAAGACAATAGGTACACTATGGGAAATGTTCAATTTGAGATGCTTATAAAACCTGTCATAAAAAGTTGAGAATATAGATGAGTATTTCAAAAGACGGACCAGGGATCAAGATGCAATTCTCTTAGGTAATTAACCTCTAATAGGTATTATGCTTTTTGTTTATTATCTTTTTATAAATATTGAAAAATACTCTCTTTTACTTTATTTACTCATTCAGTCAAAACTATTTAATGAATGAGCAAACCACATGCTAGCATACTCTAGATTTTGGGGACAAATGTTTAGTAAGATTTTTTAGAAAGTCATAGTTTTAATGGAAGATTTGGCGATGCCCTGAAAGCAGAAAGGCAGGTGTGGAGACCTACACAGACCACAGAGTCAATTAAAAGATTATTATTATTATTATTATTTTTGAGACAGAGCCTCAAGCTGTCACCCTGGATAGAGTGCTGTGGTGTCACAGCTCACAGCAACCTCCAGTTCCTGGGATCAAGTGAGTCTTCTGCCTCCGTCTCCCAAGTAGCTGGGATTACAGGCACCCGCCACAACGCCTGGCCATTTTTTGGTTGCAGCCGTCATCATTGTTGTTTGGCGGGCCAGGGCTGGATTCGAACCCGCCAGCTCAGGTGTACGTGGCTGGCGCCTTAGCCCGTTGAGCCACAGGCGCCGAGCCTAAAAGATTATTTTAAGGCGAAAAATACTTGACATTCAACAGATACAGAAAGAAGCCTTCTTGAAGCTTCCCTTATCTGAGTAATTGCAAAATTTTTGAGAAATGAGAACTTCCATAAGTTTTTTATTGAGACCAGTCTGTCCCCAGGAGACAGTCTTCATCCACCATAAATATTCTCTTTTAGGGAGTTTAAAAGACTTTAAAAAGATAGAAAGACCACTCATGCATGTATAGACAAACCTCCATTTATTCTTATCACCTTCCATTTATTATTTCCATTTGTCTTTCCTAATGAAACCTGTTTGTTGTTCTCACAGGAGCCTTTTCTCCCTATTTCCTTTCCCCTAGGAAGTTAGGTAGATAAACTCTGAATTAATGACACCTTTCAGTTACTCATCACTGGGCACTGTCATTATCCGTATACATTGCTGGAAATACTTTTTCTCCTGTTAACCTGTTTTTTGTCTGTTTAATTTTCAGGTCCCAGTCACTGAATATAAGAGAGTACAAGAAATGCTTTTCCTTTTCTACTTGGTGAAGAGAGTAACTTTTTCTAGATGGCTGGGATAATGAAAGTGGTATTAAATAAACATAGAAAGATGACCAGGCCTGGAAGACAAGAGAGGAGCAAAGCCCTTCAATTTTAGAGTTCTTAATGTACACAAGCATAGTGAAGAATGGGCTTGTATCCACCAGTTTTCTCAAACTTTGCTCATTTCTCACCATTAATTTTCCTCCTTCCTTATCCTAGCCTCTTATGCTCTGATGACATCTCCAAATACAAGCAGAAAGCAAGGATAAAGTGGTGAAGAAATTGGATCTGGTGCTCTTCCATGGTTAACACATGGTTGACCCGTCATGAGTTACCTGGTAACACTGATAATTTCTGCCTAAAATTGCTGGTCAACAAAGTCTTAACATAGCAGCTGTTCATTTCCCCCAATCTCAATTCCCAGTTTTCCCAAATCCACTGTGCTTTATTCTTTCTCCCCTCTGTATCTTTCAGCTGCTTATACTATAGAACCCCTTAGAGCCTCTGACATCTTAACAAATTGTTGACTAGCAACACACAAAGAATATTTTGTACAGAAGGGTACAGTTAGCTTCCCTGTGTATGGTGACTTTTGGGACTTTGTCTCTAGTTGATACTTTTATACCTGTTTACCTTCTCTGGTTTTTATGTTTTGGCTGCCTACCAAGTTTAATGGCAGTAACATGGCTTACAGTATTTTCCCTTGGTTGCTTTCTAATGATTTCATACATTCAATATTTGCCTCTCTTACTCTTTGAGAAAAAAAGAAACATTTAACATAGTTCTATTGTATTTCTTAGAATTTACCACAGCGCTAGGGGCATAATATGGTCTCAATTAATAATACTCATTTGAGGGGGGGCCCATAGCTCAGTGGTTAGTGCTCCAGCTACATGCTCTGAGGCTGATGGATTGGAACCTTGGCCTGCTAAAAAATAAAACTATATACACATATATCTCCGGGCATTGTGGTGGGCTCCTATAATCTCAGCTACTAGGGAGGCTGAGGCAAGTGAATCTCTTGAGACCAAGAGTTTGAGGTTGCTGTGAGCTATGAGACCAAGGCACTCTACTGAGGGTGACAAAGTGAGACTTTGTCTCAAAAAAAAAAATACTCATTTGATTCAAATTAGAGTTACATGCACTTTTACATAGTATTAAATTGTTTTTGTTTTTTTATAAATTTAAGCTCTGGACTCAAGTTGTCATCATGTTGTGACCGTTGTTTTCATAAACTGTTTCATGGTCTTTGCTCAAGAGAAGCCATGGATATTTAAGAGAGAATGAGAGCTCCGAGATCACAGTGTGATTTTTGTTGTTGACTATGATTTTGGATATCAGGAATGTTCAGTCCATACACATTCCAGAATTCCAGGCCTACACAATCTGGCTTGGTTTCAAAATGTGAACTCTATAAATAGGCACTTGAAATATATACAATTTTCCATTCTTTTTGCAAGTGTCTTAGGGTGGCATTTTCTTTTCTTCTCTCACCAGAAACTCAGTGTTGCTTCAGTTCCAATATGTACTTACATAATTCTTTGCATAACAGGAGCTCTAGGATGTCCTGAGTTTTGAGCACTTGACTCCTTCCGGGGAGGAAGAGTCATCTGTTCCACTCCGGGCTCCTCTGAGTCCGGTCTGCTCCCTTACTGTGCTCATTTCTCGCCCTTCTTTTTACTTATCTTTGCCCTTGCAATTTGTATGGTTGCTGAGCACCTTAATTTTTTCTCCTTGCAATCTACTCCCCACCCCCACGCCAATTTCAACTGCTCTGAGTTCACTTCGGCCCACTTGTATTCTTTTCAGATAGAAGCTTCCAATGAAAGCTGCCTCTAGTCGGCCATCTTGGCCCTGCCTCCTCTTTACAATATAGTGAATAGCTAACTTTACATTCCTTTATTTTTAGCTACAATTCATCTGGTTCAAAAAAAAAATGATTTGGAATGTCTTTCAATGAGATACATAAAACCGAGACATCCTCATATAGGTATAAATTAAAAAGTCAAGATCACAAAAAACATAGAAGAAAAAAGCAAATTTTTGGTCAATTTAGAACAAAGAAATACATATTGTGAAAAACTGAAATAGTTTTAAACTTTAACAGATTTAACTCTGAGTTTCTTGGTAGTTGAAGCAAAAGGAGCTATAGTCAGTTTACAGGAATCATATTGTCACGTGAGGAGAAGACTCATTGATTGAGCGGTCAGGCACAAAGGGTCCTGAATGGGTCTCCAAGGAGGAGAGTCTGGGTGTCGTAGTGAATTACATTTTAACGGCATTTCTAAGTGAACATACTTATCCATTTCATAAACCTTTATTAGGGCATTCATTAACGTAAGTTGAGGGCCAAGTGCAACAAAGTAAATTTCTCATCAAAGGCTAAGAAAATGTGGTCTAAATAGGAAACTTTGATAGTGCAGCGTGATTCAGTGGTTAAAAGCATAGATTTCTAGACAGGAATATGAATTTCATTTTTCAAAACAATTTCCCAAATAAACTTCCTTTCAAAAGTTTTCTGATAGAAGTTACCTAGCAGACAGTTTGGAAGAATATTCTCTGGCAAGGAAAAATTTCTTGTTACTGATTAAGGACAGACTCTGTATTTTAAAAATCAGCCACCTGAACAGCAGGGTCAACACTCCTGTAAAAACTAGACCAAAAATCAACACTATTTTTCGAACAGATGGTCACCCCATCTCCACACTTAGGTAGACCAATAGAGGAGGCAGGTCCAGGGGTTCACTGAGTCTCTTTCTAGTATATGAATGAGTGAATCATTAAGTCTCCAAAGTTCTTCACCACACACTGTGTGACCAAGATCATTTAGACTAGAACATCTCTCACAGCACAAATTACCAGTCACCTACCATGGCTATAGGAAAAAAAAAATCTCATCAAAAGCATCAATAGAGTATCTGGTTTTAAGAAGTTAATTTCCTTGTTGAATCTGCCAGGATATATTCATTAGAAATGTACACTTAAGTAACTAAATAAATTATCTTGTCATATTATGCTGATATAATCAATTATATTTGGAAAGATAACTGACTCAAATAATAATTTTGTTTTTTAAGAGATTTTAAGCAATCCTTTCTGATAATAGTTGACAAACAGAATCAATTTCTCCTTGAGAGCCCTGTTAGTTTGTGACATATATTCATGTCATAAGCATATAGAAGAAACTTTCTATATCTAATATTGAACATATTTGCACTAATCAAACAAATAAATGAAATGTGTAAATAAAAGGTGGGTAGAATAAAAATATAGAAATCTGGCTTGGTGCATGTGGCTCAATTGGCTAAGGCACCAGCCACATACACCTGAGTTGGCGGGTTCGAATCCAGCCGGAGCCTGCCAAATAACAATGACAGCTGCAACCAAAAAAATAGGTGGGCATTGTGGCAGGCACCTGTAATCCCAGCTACTTGGGAGGCAGAGGCAGGAGAATCGCTTGAGCCCAGGAGTTGGAGGTTGCTGTGAGTTGTGATGCCCCGGCACTCTACCCAGGGAGACAGCTTTAGGATCTGTCTTAAAAAAAAAAATACAGAAAGCTTTAGTGACTTTTAAAATTATTATGTGGTTAGTTTGTATGCTACTGCTCCCAACTCTTACTCTTCCAATAGAGACGTGGCCAGCAAAAGATTCAACCAAGTTGTAACATTGGTCCTTAGTAGGATAATCTTTTCCCAAATCTATTATTTCTTTTATAAAATATTATTCCAAGAAATATGTATTTGTAGTTTGTTAAAGAGAAATTTGGAGTGTCATTTGAGAAAGAATATGTTATAATGAATTCATTTTAGTAATAATGTAACTTATAAGTCTTTTGCTGAAGTTATATATATGTGTGTATATATATTTACTTTTCTAGTGTGAGAAAGTAATATAATTACTTTTCTAAAGTTCTTTGTTATGTTAATGGAACAAATTTTTTGATTATAAAGGAGTTAAAGAGGCCTGAGTAACTGTGCCTAGGTATTGGCATACTTCTCCTTTTTTATTTTTCATTCCACTATAGTCATTTAATTAATCACCAAATGTCACTGAAGTTTGGGATACATGTGAATTGTACCAAAGTACGCTTGTGTAGTGGGAAATATTTGGTAGCTAGATATGAGCAGGGTAGATGATGGATGCAGTTAGGCTATTTTGGACTGGTCTGGGTCAGGCTGACCTGGGCTATTATGGATTGCCATAATAGGGTTGTCATTAAGACCTTGGTGGTGGTGGTGCCTGTCGCGCAGTGAGTAGGGCACCGGGCCTCTATACTGAGGGTGTCGGGTTCGAATCCGGCCTCAGACAAACTGCAACAAAAAAATAGCTGGGACTTGTGGTGGGTGCCTTTAGTCCCTGTTACTTGGGAGGCTGAGGCAAGAGAATCGCCTAAGCCCAGGAGTTGGGGGTTGCTGTGAGCTGTGACATCATCGCACTCTACCGAGGGTGATAAAGTAAGACTCTGTCTCTTAAAAAAAAAAAAAAAAGACCTTGGTGGTGTGTTGTTTTTAAGACCTTGCAGGTGGACTGTTTTTTGTTTTTGTTTTTTTTATAATTTTATTGAATCATAATTGTGTACATTGGTGCAATCATAGGGCACGATTCATATACATTCAGAAATATTTTGATCGTACTGTTACTGATAGCCTTCATGGCATTTTCTTGATCATGATATAAAGACATTGATACTCTACATTTAATAAGTTTCACCAATACCCTGCTAAGATGCACCGTAGGTGTGATCCCACTAATTGCCCTCCCTCCACCCATCCCTTACAACTTTTTATTCCAGCAGTAACATGAAGCAGACAGAAATCAAGCTTTGACAGCCAACAGACCTAGAATTGAATCTAGATTTTTATTCCTCTCCTGTTCTGTATCTTGGGGAAGTCAGTCCCTGGGCCTGAGTCTTGTTTCTCTAAAGTGGGGATAATCCCTGCTAATTGGTTATTTTGAGGATTAGACATAACGGTAGGTGCTCAATAAAGGGTATTTATTAAGTTGGCCAATGTATGGTCACAAATGATCCAGATCTTCACTTAATTACATCCTGACTTTTAATTTGACTAAAATATTTTAGTGTGCACAACTTGATTCAAATTGGATTTAGACATTTTGAAAGAAAATTATGGTATGTGAAGTATTCATGGCTAGAATAATTTAGGTAAATGTGTGCTGTACTTCAAGTTGACATGAATGGTCGTTTATGAATTAAAGCAAATTAAAACCTGATTACACCTTTCAGATTTAGTTTTATTTTCACAGGGGAAGCAAAGCTTTTAGGCCTAAGATCTATGCCTAGAAATGTGAGCAGCCTGGGAGAAAAAATTACCCAAGTTTAACATAGTCTCACTAAGGTTTACGTGGTAATGAGAGAAAGAACTCAAACTGCCCATGTAAAGGCAGGCTACCCCAAAGGTGCGCTAGTAGCTGACCTTGGGCTGTGCAGATTGCTGTGTAATAAACCTTTGTTTACTTGTTGATATACAAACTATACATGACTAGCAGTCAATGTAAGTTCTAGTAAATATTGTAGAGATCTATGAGGATGAGTAAGGCATATTTCATGCTTGTAAATAACACACAGAGGAAAAGAATAGAAACTTAACCACTGAAAAATCATCTTATAATAACATATTTGTATAGAGTCCTCATCCCATAAACTAATTTTGATTCTAAACATACATTACAAAACTTGTCCCTGTGTGTCACTGTAGCACAATCTTCATTTCTCTCCAGTTCATCAAATCTACTCATCTACCTGATTGATTTATTCCTCATTTCTTCCTTGCTTGGAACTTGGAAGAAATGGCTAAAATAAAGCACCTATAATGGGGTTTTTCCAATATTTTGATCTTAAAAATTATCCTTTGTCCATAAATATCTTAGAATTACATTAGAATACTGCCTCGTGTTTTTGAATGCTATTGTTGGAATGTTTTTCTTAATATCTATTTTGTGAAAGGCAAAATATGGAATCCTGGCATCATACAGTATACCTACCTCCTAGGACTTGTTTATGACTCATCTTACCCTTAATGGCTAATATTTATGGAATACTTGTTATATGTCAGGTCCTGGATTAAGTGTTTCATATACTAGGTTGGATAATTAAGTCTGCAGACTTATCCTAGAAAAAGTGCTACCTACCTCATTGTTGAATATCAGTATGGTCACCTTCTAACTACTGCCCTGGCCATGGGGTGATGGTAGTAATATTCAGCATTAAGACATGTAGCATTTTTTTCTGGAATAAATTTGCAAATTTAATTGCCCCACCTCACGTGTATGTGAGTGTGTGTGTGGTGTTATTTAGCATCAGCTCTACCCTATGAAGGAGATATCATTACTCTAATTTTACTCATGAAGTTTCTGAGGCAAAGAAAAATAAGTAATTTCCAGATGTCTCAAAACTAGAGAATGGTTGAGTTGCCACTTGAATTCCCCCCATTTAACTTCGGCTTGATCAGATTCTAAACCTTTCATCCTTAACTCCGCCGTAAGGTTTAGAACATGCTTGCAAATTCTTCACGATGCTTAATTTGTTGATTCTTTTTAAATGTGACGGATAGGCATTAAGATTTACTTTAGGTTTTATCGAGGGTAGTAAACACACTTTGATATCTTCAAAGTGAGAAAGAAAACACCACAGTGTGAATGTAAGTCTGATTTTGCATTTGAGTTTTCTCTTTCCAGTTAGAATCAGGCCAGTTGCTGATTGTTAGTTTAAGGATCTTATCGGGAACATTTCTAGTGTGTATGGGTAATCCTCAAAGTTACCCTGTTTCTCTAAAATTACAGAGGAAGAAAATGAGGATCTTCGAAACCAAAAAAAAAAAAAGCATGATCTGGGGATGCATGCACACATATATTTTTAACACATTTGATCTTTTTCCTCTTATTCTTCCCCAGAGATTACTCTCATCATGCTCGAGTGACTATCTAAATGTAAAAAGGAGACTTCCTTGTTATCTCAGGGGGCTTATATTTTTACACCAGGCATCCTATTCGCAAGCTTCGTATCAAGTGTTCATGGTTTATTTATAAGTTGGAGACGCGGATGTGTGTTGGAAATGTCTTTCTTTGACAAGGCATCTCTGAAGCAAAATCTTTTCGCTCAATATGTGTAAAAATTATTTTTCTAATATTTACACAAAAATCCCAGGCTTCAGAAACTTTTAAGCTTTTATTTCTGGGGCCTGTTCTTGGTGCATAATATGTTCAGTAATAATTGTACTCAGTGTTTTTTGTGGGGATACAACAGGGAGGTCAACAATGTGACACTATTGTCATATGAAGTCTAAATACGCTGTAACACATTTCTATTAATGAGCCAGAAATTTACATAACAAAGTCACCAACTTATCAAAGCAGAGTCCTCTTATTCCCCACATCTCGTCATACTAAGAAGTAAAAACGAGGCAGGATTCCTGCCCACTTTCCATTCACTGGTCATAAACATTGAGTGACCTGGGCAAGTGGCAAAATGTGTAGTGTTTGGACAACTTCCTTTCTAATTTGGGACATCCTCTACTTTTCAGAGGATTTTAAGTATTACCTAGTAAGACAATATATTTTATTAATTTTAAATATTTGATGCATAGGAATCTACCCCTTGCACACATGTACACATACACATGAACTCTAATCAAAGGTTTCAAAAATAAACTTTACCCTTCCTATGTGTGATGTGCTCTGATAATATCTACTCTGTTCTGGTTTGCTCTCTGTCCTGCTGTGCCATCCCATTTTATTCTGTCTTCTTTCATTTTTAAGTCTGGTCATGACTCACCATTATATTGATTCCACATCCCACTCATGGATCATGATGTAGAGTTTGAAAACCACCATGTGTAAAGGGTGGGTATTTGTAAGAAGTTAATGAACGGGAGAATGATGTGATCAGTTAAGTTTGACTAATTCTTTTTTATTTTTTGAGACAGAGTCTCACTTTGTCTCCCTCAGTAGAGTGATGTGACACCACAGCTCACAGCAACCTCCAGCTCTTGGGCTTCAGCAGTTCTCTTGCCTCAGCCTCCCAAGTAGCTGGGACCACAGCTGCCGGCCACAATGCCTGTCCCTGTCTATTTTTTTGGTTGTGGTTGTCATAGTTATTTGACAGGCCTGGGCTGGATTCAAACCCACAAGCTCCTCTGTGTACATGGCCAGCACACTAGCTGCTGCGCTATAGGCACTGAGCCAAGCTTGCCTAATTCTTTAGGGTGAATGAGACAGTTCTGCACGAGAGAAGTAAGGAGGGACTGAAAATAAATTGTGATAACATAAATAATAATGATAGTCAAAATTTGCTAAATTATTGAGAATGCTCTTATGCAAAGCTTACTTTGGGTGTACATTATCAGTTAAGCCTTTTAACAACCATGCATGTGTAATAGGTACCATGTACTAGCCTCATTTTATAGATGAAGAAGCTGAGAGTCTGAAAATAGTTTTCCCAATTGCCACATCGCTTATAGGGCAGTCAGATTTTGAACCAAGATTCGTATGACTATAGCTCAAACTCTCATCCATTAGATTCCTACTCTCTTTACCTCATCAAATAATATTGTGTCCTTTATTGTGCAAAGATCAATACATTTTGGCATGGATCAATATCTTGCATGTAAAGAAATGTATACAGCCTCTTCCAGATTATTTTGGGCGAGGTGGGCATGGAATTTTTCTTACAAGCAAGACATTTTGAATGTACAACTGTGAATTTCTCAAGTTGTCAACTCCCTTGAAAACAACAGACCTCCTGCAGTTCTGTTATTAGGCCATTTTTCTACCGAGGTGTTTGTGTTCATTTTGTTTAGAAATATAATGGAGTTTCACTTAAACATTTCAGAAACAGATATTATTTTGTTCAGAGTATACACTTCATGTCATCATGCAGGGTAACAGAGAGAAATGCAGAAGATAAAATAAATTGAATGTGCTTCATAGTTTATACATTTAGCTCAAGTTGAGTGTCAGCTCTCGTGGATAAATTCTCAGCGCACTCATTGAATTGGGTCATTTGTTCTCTGAATGGCCTGATGTAGTCTTAGGAAAGCAGAAATGTTTCCAGGCTGTGTTTGCTCTTCCATTATCTCTGCAATGTTCAAGAAAGGAACTCCAGTTTCTGCACACCAAATCTTCAAAGGTTCCTTTGACACTGTGTGAGGTGTATGTCGACAAAATGTCTAGATGGTTTTCTCCAGGAAACAGAAGGAAGCTGGGAGTTCACCATCTTTGATGTAACTGTGTTTTTTTTTTTTTTTAGCATTGTACATGGCAGTTGTAAATAAGGAGCTTGTGCGAAGGCTGGGAATAATCACTTTTAAACATTTATTTACATTGCATGAAATATTTTACATAATTACACAGAAGAGAGTGTCAATTCCATGCTGCTTTAAGGTAAAATGGTTTTGATGCAGAGATATTTTTTAGTTTACCTTTTAAAAATATTTTGTAGCAGTCCCATCATGGGATTCTTCATTTCATAGAAGAATTTTTTTTTTTTTTTACTGACACTCACTATGTCACCCCTGTAGAGTGCTGTGGTATCACAGCTCACAGCGACCTCAGCCTCCCAAGTAGCTGGGAATACAGGTGCCTGCCATAATCCCCGGCTACTTCTGTTGTTGCAGTTGTCATTCTTTAGCTGGCTCGGGCCGGGTTCGAACCTGCCAGCCTTGATGTATGTTGCCAGCACTGTAACCACTGTGCTATAGGCACCGAACCCATAAAAGATGTTTTTAAAACAAAATATTTTGTACAAAATTTTCTTGTACAAAGAAGGCTGGTTTTTGAACAAGACATATCCAGAGTTAAATACAATTTCTGTCCCCTTATTAGCATTTTTAAACCTTGGAACAGGTACTTAAACTTTCCTAACAAAAATATGTTTATGTCTGCACAGGAAAGAGATACTTAAAGGTGGCACCGTAGATATTAAGGGAGATAAATCAAGCCTCAAAGAATCTCTAGATCAAGGTCATGTCTCAATAAAGATTCATTCCCCCTTCTTTCCAAACATATACACTGATATATTGAGAACTCCTATACTTTTAAGTTTTCTAGATAAAACTCAGTGGTACATACATATAGCCAATAAAATTCAATGTTATGTAGATATCACCTTTTCTACAAAAGTAAAGCTATTTTATTACAACATAGACTTGGACACATGTTATTACAGTTGGAAGGGACACATGTGGTTGTAGTTAAGGTCCCTTGATAATTCTCGTCGTAACGCCTGATGGATCACAACGTATCTGGGTTCCTCTATCAAAAACCAGGGTTTATTTGTTAGTGCCAAGTTGGCTAAAAAATTGTTTTTCAGAAGTAATATTCACTGTGTGATATATTCTTGTTCTGCTACATGAGTCAGGAAAGATGGAAACATTTAGTTAAATTAAGTTTTATCTCTATGTTGAAAGACAGTTTATGGAGAATAATAAACATAATGTCATTGTACTCAACATGCATTGCATTACCCATCAACTCTGAGAATACAAAGAGTGTCAATAGTTTATCTTCAATACAGTACAAGGATTTTAGCCATGAAATCTAAGGTGTTTGAGGGTAATTGATCCTGTGTAAATTCATCCAGAATTCTAAATGTGGGGTTATGGTGAAAATAGTCTATAGGAAGATAAACAAATGCACGAATGGATAGACAGAATTCGACTGAAACAGAAATTAATAGGCTGCATAGCAAGCAATTTACAAATAATATATAAATAAATAAGATAATATGAATATTTAACATGGCAACGTGGGATTCTGATTAGCAGCTAGACAGGCAAAAGATGCAAATAATATAATTCACATATTCTTCTGGGATGAAAGACATTTAATGCACCAAGATTCCTCCATAGTACTTTTCATTCTTTTAGACTAACTTGTAGGTTCATCGTATGCTTGTATTATGTTCAGAAAGCACTGTGTCTTTCAGGATGTTTTTTCACATCATTATGAAATATAAAATTCTGTGCCTTAGTGTTGATGTGACCTTGGCTTCTGCTGTGCCTACAGAAGCTGTCAGAAGCAGCAAACAAGAGCAATGGGTTCACATGAGAGCAATGGGTTTGCATATTTCTTGGGGTTTTATTCCATAAAAAAATGCTTTCTATGAATAAGCCTTAAATCATTGAATCCCTTAGAATCTCAGATGTAGGAAATATTAAAGATTTAAAAAAAAAATCAGGCTTCTGGGAGCCAAAACCCAATGTTGTTGAATAGCAGCGTTTATTTCCTGAACTCTTCTGTTGTTCTGTAGGTATTTGTCCAGCACCTGCAACATGTAAAACATCATTGTGCAAGATAGAATTAAGAAAGTGCCATGTTACAGACCAAAATTGCCTCTGTACTAGCACAGCTCAGGATGTGTTACCTTCATGATCAGAAAAGGGCGCCATTGCTTCGACAGGGTGAAGTCATTGACTTGTCTTCAGGAGCCAAGAGGTAGAAGACATATACATGGCTAATGACTAGAATGGCACTCAGGCCTGGAGGATGCTCATTCTGTGAATTCCCTGGTGTGGAGGTGACAGGGTGCACGGATGGGTCACTTCACTCACACTCCATCTTTATCATTTGCCTGTTGGGTAGAATCATTGGTTAAGAAATTGCGTAGCTAAATTCTTTTACATCTCTTAATTTCTGTTTCTCTGGCTTTCTGTTCCTTTCTTTTGTCTTCTCCCTTCTTCAATCCTCTGCTCTGTCCTATGCACATGGAAAGCAAATACCTGCATGTCTGCTTGTATGTTTACCAGAACATGTAAAGACTCACCTTCAGAAGCAGACAGACCTCAGCTAGAATTCAGAAGGAATTCATATGTAGCTGAAATGAACTCTAAGAATCTATACATTGGCCAGTATGAACAAAAAGCTTAACATTTCTCACCTATAGAAGGTGGATAGCAGTGTTAAACTTATAATTTTTCTGAAAAAATTCTGAAGGATATATGCAAGTTTAGTTGAGTAGCTGACATTGAATCAACATTGGTGAGTGGTATAGCAGGGAATATAGCACATTCTGACAGAAGCAGATATGAGAAACAGAGAAAATACCAAGAATGATGACGTCTTCTATGGAAGGCATCTTCTGAATAGAGTTTTCTAACATGGGAAGGGATTAACTAGATGGTCAAAGCAAAGACTAGCAGCTGCAGCAGAGCAAACAGTATGTGCAAAGGCACCAAGGCAGAAAAAAATACACAGTGCATTCGTGGAATTGCAATTTGCAGTACAAATGAAAGTCCTAACTAAAGTTGCTTAATGCACGCAGATTGTTTGATGTGCTGCCCAAATCTGAAGAGTTACACAAGTCCAGATTATGAAGGATCTTGCAGTCAGCAGATAGGGACATTATTTTTGTTCTATTGCTCTCCTATAATAGTCAAGAGTTTTCCAGACAAGAAAAATGATTGGCCTGAAGTCCCATTGTAGCATCCAGCATAACATATTCTAGGCACAAGGAAATGCTTTTTTAGCTACAGAGATTTTTTAGTGTTTAGTACAAGCTACGACTGGAAGGATAAGTAGGTATGACTTTATAGAAGAATATTCATGAAAACTAAAAAACAAAAAAGGACAAAACCATAGAGTACATGAAACCAATTATTTACTGAAGTTAACCATAAAACTAATATTTCAGGAAAAAATTATCCTCAATAAACAATAAATGATATTACTATTATGCAAATTATTACAAGACGATGGCGTGATCTTAAAGTAAAAATAAAACACAATAGTAATTAACCTAATTACGTCTACAGTAGTTAGAACCCTAAGTGTTTCAAGTCAGTATAATCTTTGTAGAAATTAGCATATTAATGTAAGATAAATGTAATCTTAATACTTTAAATGTTATGAGTCCTGAGTTTAGAGAAAAATTATTATTAAAGAAAGTAATACTTCAATGAAATTAATAATCAAAATTAAATAACTCAGAAGTCTTATAAGCTTTTTAAATTTTGGTAAGTTATTAATCAGGGACTTATTTCTCACATCTGAAATATATTTCTGGAAACAGATTTAGGCACCATATCAAATAATTCTGAGTGCATTATGTAATTTTAGGGCTTTCTTTTTTAGTCAGTATTCAAACCAGGTGTAATGGACTTTCTACTTTGGCAACCAAAGTAGAGGATCAAGGATATAGTTGCCAAAGTAGAAAGAATTTGGATTCTTTTTCGTTAATAAGCTACCCATAACCTAACATAATAGGTTTGTTGCTCAACTATTGTGAGCAACAAACTCAAAACACATCAGTTCCTTAACATAATAGAAGTTTATTTTCTTACTCATCTGTTGGCCTAAAAAAATGTTCACAACTAAATAACTCTCCTCCAGGGCAGCACCTGTGGCTCAGCAAGTAGGGCGCTGGCCCCATATACCGAGGGCTGTGGGTTCAAACGCAGCCCAGGCCGAACTGCATCAAAAATTAGCCGGGCGCTGTGGTGGGTGCCTGTGGTCCCAGCTACTTGGGCAGCTGAGGCAAGAGAATCACCTAAGCCCAAGAGCTAGAGGTTGTGTGGAGTCACAACTCTCTACCGAGAGCGATAGAGAGAGTCTCCGTCTCTACAAAAAAAAAAAAAAATAATAATAATAATAATAATAATAAACCTCTCCTCCAAGTAGCAGTTTGGGGGCCCAGAATCCCCCCATATTGTTGCTCTGCTGCCTTCAATAAGTGCTTTTCAAGACCATTTAGGGCTTGTCTGCAGGAGAATATGACAGATAGGAAAATTTATCAGCACATTGGAAGCTGGCATTCCATTATTAAAATCATATACTTTTTACATTTTTTATACTGACAACGTTGTACCTTGCTATTTGGTAATTATTCTTGAAATCAATTTGGCTTCTTATAAGCATGAGGACTGCAATAAAAAAAATGCACTTTAAATATTTCACAATGAGCATCTGTATAGTCTAATAAATTTACAGATGATTTGATGTAGTTCTCTGTGGTGATAAGTTGTGTACATAGTACAAAACTGAACTGGATAAGTAAGATATAGAAAAAAGTAAAGAAACGGAAGAGGAAGGAGGATGAGGGGAAGGGGAAAGAGGAGAAGAAGAAAAAGAAGACCACCATAGAGATGAAGAAGCAACAGCAGCAGCAGCAAGGCATGGGAAGACCATCTCTTTCAGCAGCCAGATTGTTCCTTGGATATAAGAAACAATGGGGGAAATATTTTCTTGCTTCCTTTTTTTTTTTGTAGACACAGAGTCTCACTTTATCACCCTCAGTGGAGTGCCGTGGCATCACACAGCTCACAGCAACCTCCAACTCCTGGGCTTAGGCAATTCTCCTGTCTCAGCCTCCCAAGTAGCTGGCTCTACAGGTGCCTGCCACAACGCCCGGCTATTTTTCTGTTTTGCAGTTTGGCCGAGGCCGGGTTTGAACCCACCACCTTCGGTATACGGGGTTTGAACCCGCCACCTTCGGTGCCCTACTTGATAAGCCACAGGCGCCACCCAGGGGTAAGTATTTTATCTTGCAAATCCAACTCCCTTATGTGGAAACTGCTGACTTAATTCAAAACAGAATAAATGATTTTATTCAGCAGTTTTTCTAAGATGAGTTTGTGGACTCTGTATTATGATGGCTCTGAAGGCCATTCTAGGAAGCGTTACAAAATTGCTCTGGAGCGTGGACTAGGAGATAGTGTCAGTGCACAGCTCCCCAAGGGGCATAGCTGGAAGGTGAGCGACCATAGTGACAGTCAACAGTGACACAGACAGAGCGATTCTAGGATAACTAGTGCTTAACTAACCTGTGCATGTTGAATCGTTCCATTAGTTCATGGATATTTTTGCTTAAAGCAAAGCCACGTAAAGAGTGAATTGGTACAGCCAGGCGTGATGGCTCACGTCTGTAGTCCCAGCACTGTGGGAGGCCGAGGCAGGTGGATTTCCACTGCTCACGGTTCGAGACCAGCTTAAGCATAAGCATGAGTGAGCCAGAGTAAAAGACCCCGTCTCTACTACCAGGAAAGAAGACGTTGTGGTGGGCGCCTGTAATCCCAGCTTACCTGGGAGGCAACTGGTACGAGGAATTACTACAAACAAGGACAATGTATATATATAAAAAAAAAAGCCCCCCTCCCAAAAAAACAAGGAAACTAAGAAGAGTGCAAGCCAACTGAAATTGAAAGCAAAATAAAAAAAAAAAAGAGTGAATTGGTACAAATATATATAGAAGAAAGTTGCTAACCTGATAATAGTAGAGATAATTCTCAGATTATCAGAAATGATAAAAAATTAAAGGCAGACATACTGGAGATGCTGAAACACATCTAACATGGGAAGAAGAGAATAATAAAAAGTAACCATCAAGCTTTATTCTACATTAAAGACACTTTTTTCTGAAATAAAAAAAAAGATAAAAGGAAAAAAGATGCTTTGTCTGATTCTACTCTGAAATCTGGTTTCATTTTCCATTAGTCATGGTTTATTTCATTCAGCTCTTCAATGCACATTCTGCCTTGGTTTGAGTACTCATCTTCAACTAATAAAGACTATAGTCTACTCAAATCTTGTTCCTTCTTTAATTTTTCAATGTTTTCTAAGGTGACAGAATGTTATTTTACGTATAGTTCTACTTAAAGGCCACAAATGTCTCCTAAGGTTTATGATAACTCTGTTCTCTCAAAAGAGGGGAATGATTTCCAATAACCTTGAATCTATGTTAGGGCTACAAAAAACTCAATATGTTATTGAAATACGTTAATACAGACAATATTCTTTGATCTCTACTACATACGATAAAGCTTGGAATTTTTTAAAATAAAAGACTTAGGAAGCAAAAAAGGCAGTACAACCTGGAATTTGGAAATCCTTTTTAAAGATCCACAGCTCAAAACGAAAATGAAATAACTGTAAATTTCTTCTACCTAATAATTTTAAATACAAAATTTTTTTATGCTAAGTCTAAAGATATGATCAGTTGTAAGATTTATGGTTACTTTATATTCATCAAGGAGAAAGTTTCTGCCAATATGCTATGACTCAACCCTCTTATGTCCTTAGAATTTCTCTTCCTCTATTCCATTACATGCATTAGTGTTGCAATATTACTTTGGAGAGTGCTTTACAACCATCTTCAGAATATCCTTCAATGCCACTGACACCCATTTTAAAGATTTGGCAGTCAATTTTCTTAGAACATGTTCAATGAAATATTTTGAATAAACAAAATGAAGGTATTTGAAACAGCAACTGACACTAGTTCTTCGGGATCAATAATGCACATAGCTCAAAAGAAGCGACATCAGTATGAGCAAAGATGCCCACTGTGTGCAGATTCCAATATCAGTAGCTACGTCAGGACTGCAGTGTGGCTGATCATCATTAGAAATTGATACAAACAGATCTTAATGTACTAATAGACTCCTATGATTCTTCCTTAGATTGAGACGCCTCTTATTTCTAAAATATATCATACATTGAAATGCCTCAAATACTTGTATCTCGAGGTTGTTAAAATACAGATTTAGATTCTATAGGATACAGCGAAGGCATTCTTCACAGGAAAATTTAGCCTAAACACTTTTATTCATAAAATGGGAAACATTAAATTAATTAAACATCTAGGCTCAAACTGTTAGGAAAAAGAAACCCTAATGAAAAAAGAAAAGAATTATAATAATAAACAGAAAACCGTGTATCAATGACTTAGAAATATGAAAAAACAACAGAATGAATATAAATATAAAAGATCATTCTTTAGGGGAAAGAATAGCTAAACTGCTTTAAAGGAGAAAAGAGGGAGAAGAAAGAAAATAAAATGCTAAGGAAGAAATGGCCACCAAGTTAAGTGAAATAAAAGAGAAACTAAATTTCTCTCATGCTAATTCATGTTATTTGAATGAAATAGAGTTAATATGTAGAGGAAGCAGCAAAATATACATATTTTAAGAAAGGAAAAAAATAGTATTAAATTTGTAATACTCAAGTCACCTTTGCTACAATTACAAGAGGTATTCAATATGACTTGTATTTATCTTTTGTTATTGGTATACATGGAGCTTTACAATTTTATTAATTTTATTATCTTTATTATTAAATCAAAGCTGTGTATAATAGTGCAATCAAGGGGTACAATGTGCTGGTTTCATATACAATCTTAACTATTTTCATCTAACTGATTAACATAGCCTTCCTGGTGTTTTGTCAGTTATTATATGAAGACATTTGTATTCTGCATTTAGTAAGGTTCACTTGTACCCTTCTAAGATGCACCATAGATGTGGCCCCACCAATTACCCCAACCTCCCTACCCTTGCCTCTTTCCCCATATTCTTAAAGAAAGATGGAGACTTTACCTCTTTCATGTTTACATGGATGGAGCTGGAACATATTCTTCTTAGCAAAATATCTCAAGAATGGAAGAAAAAGTATCCCGTGTACTCCTACTTCTGAAAATAATTTATACCTTTCATATGAAGGCTATAACCCAATTATAGCCCAAGAATATGGGGAAAGGAGAGAGAGAGAGGAAGGGACGGGGGAGGATGAGTGGAAGGTAACTGGTAGGACCATACCTACTGTGCATCTTACAAGGGAACATGTGAAATTTACTAAATGTAGAATATAAATGTCTTAACACAATAACTAAGAAAATGCTATGAAGGCTATGTTAAACAGTTTGATGAAAATATTTCAAGTTGTAAATAATACCAGCACATTGTACCCCATGATTGCATTAATGTACACAGCTATGATTTAACAAAAAAAAAAAAAATTCAATGATACTGTTTTTGGAGTTGAAAAACCACAGGTTAAGTTAAATGACCCTAAGTGGCAATGTGTATAACCTAGTATTTCATCTTACACTAGAGAGGGATTCAGAACTCCATGTTTCTTTACTGAAGAAACTTCTCTAGTGTTCTGTATCTAAGCTTTCTGACTGTGCATATTTCTAGATCAACTACATTGTATGAAAAACTTTTATAGTATTATCAATTATATAAAGGTGAACAGGTCAAATGACCTCCTGGAGCCCGGGGATTGATCAGTATGACGTCCAGCAATTCTCAAGTGCACTGTGCTAATTTTTTTATGAGGAGTACATGGCCCAGAAGTCATCAGAAAGGACTTTGTAAGGCAGAGTATACTTTTCAATATACATCATTGAATAAGTCATTTTTAAAAAGGAGTAACGGAACAAAGACATTAAAATAAGATGATTCAGAAGGTAAAAATAAACTTAAAAATCAGATGTGAATACAGAAAAAGAAAGAGAAAATGATTTGGGATAGTAGCTGTACAAGTGAACCAAAAGGAATAGGGAACAGGAAATTTAATTCTAGAAATAAATTCCAAATGTAGCATTTGAAAGTTTCCGGAGACAAGGATAAAATTGTTCTGAGATGTGAGATGAAAGGAAGACAGAGATCCAATCTGTGCAATTAAAGTGACTTTTATTCCACCTGCAGTTCAGGTGGGGTGAGATTCCTGACTAGGGCGAAATCCACAGGTGGGATATGGTGGACAGGATTTAAAGGGTTAGGGCCGCCAGGATTGGTCCATCCATACTTTTACCTGGGGAGGTAGGTGGGACAAAGTTAGGGGGGGCCTGGATTGGTTCCTTCACTATTTCCTGGGAGGGACATGCTTTCCAGGAAAGGGATCCTTCCCGGGTGGGTCGGTAACTCGACTCTATCAGCATTAAAGGTTTAAAAAAATATGATGAAACAAATGTGTAGAATAAAGCACAACTAGAAGTGAAGGATTAGTGAGACAAGAGACTGGACCATTACTACCAAGAGATACTAAATTGAGAGAGATTCCACATCATCTAAATGATTAAATTTAAGAACAATGTATGGAGACAAAAAGAGAGGAAAAGAATAAAAAGAAAGGCGTGTACAGATTCACACTCCCACAGTAGATGAGAGGATTGGTTTCCCTGATTCTCATAGCATTCAACTGTGTGAATGAGCCTGTGTATGTGTCTGTGCAATTCTACAAGGCACTAACAATGCACAGTCTCTCTACACATCTCTAGTGTTTAACATCTTTCCTTCAGTGTGATGTTTTGCATATGTTATGTTTTTTAAGTCACCTGTTGATGTTTTCTCAACAATTTTGTGTTAGAGTGTTCAATGTTTTTCTTATTAATATGTAGAACTCCTAATGAAAAGTTGCAAATATAATTTTATATCCATTAAAACAAAAACTGATCGAGGTACTACTGAGAATTTGTGTTTTGTTTCTGCAAGAGTGTGTTGGGTGGTGACAAGGTGGTGACAAGAGAGATAAAATTCTCTCTTTCTTTCTTGTTAAACTGTACATGTTTTCTCAATGTAAATGTATGCCTTTATAGTTAAAAAGCATTTCTATTCAATGAAGCAAAAAAGAAAAAAAGAGAAACTTAAAGAAACAAGGAATAAATCTTTAGAACAACGGTTCATATCCTTGTTCAGTAGTAGAATCCTTCACACATAAATACAGTTATGCACTCAGTTTCAGGAATTTACCTGTCCCCTGTGGCCCATGAACATTCCTGCAAAGAATAATGTGCTCACAGGTAGTTCTTGGGGCTATGCTGGTTCCTGAAAGCAGTCTGGGGGCAATAAAATTCATGTTCAGTTCAACCGGTTTTCTGGCACTGGCATGTTACTCATGGAGGTACTACAAAGATCAGGTTATGGAGTTTTCCTGCAGTGTTATAGCATCTTGGCAGAGACTGACTTGCAGAAAAGTCCTGTAAATGTATAGCAGAAGATATATCACAATACTGATGGAAAGGGTTGGGAAGTTAGTGTGAGAAGAGTTGAATTTCTACTAGAGATATTGGAAAACACTTCCAAGAGGACATTGGATTTAAGTAGGATCTTAAATAAAGGTCAAGCTGCCAGGAAAGGTTATGTAATGAGATGGTAAAGAGATTTGGGGTGTAAGAACAGCATATGCAGATGCAAAGGTGAACCTGTAAGTGACTGGGAGCAATAGAGCTGCCCTGTCTGACCAGAGAGCAGGTTCACTAGTTAAACAGCACTGACCAGGGAGTGGACCAAGGCCAGGTCCTGGGGGGTCCAATATGTCTTTGAATTCAAGAAGCTTGAAATCAAATGGAGCAAACAGGTACACAATGAGCTCCTATCATTGCCATTTTATACAATAAGTTATTTGATGGGACAGGGAACAAAGGCAGGATGTCTTCCTTCAAAAGACAAGGAAGATGGAGAACCAGCCAGCAAGGTAATCTGAGCTAGTGGGAGGCGAGTCTTAATGCCAGGTGAAATATTTTGGCTTCTTTTGGTTTATAATTAGAAGTCTGAAGATGTCTGAGTAGTAGAGGTGATGTGAGTGAGGGCTTAATAAGACTTTGGATTGTGGAGTCCTACAAGCCTGTTTGAATCCAGGTTCTGCTTCTTATTTTCTGTTTGATTTGAGGGAAAATTATTTAACTTTCTGTGTTTTAGCTTTCTATAAAACAGAGGACAGTACTAGTTCCCATCATTAGTGTTGTGGTGATAAGCAACCATAATACTTAAATGAATAATAAATGTATTACCATCATTGATAGAGAGTACATTTTAGAAACAGAATTCTTATAACGATATCAACAAAAGAATGGAGGGGCAGATGGTCCTAATGTGGCCCATGCAGCAGCCAGATCAGGTAAATGAAGCCTAGGGTGTATCCAACAACTGGCTTTTCTTGCGTTTGTTGACATAAACTTTTAAAGAGAGGGTAGATTGGAAAATTCAAAGATAAACATCAACTCTGTTCTAAGCATTCTGGAAGTAACTTGACAATCATTGACTTATTTTATTCTTATAGTGATCTCATAAAGAATTACAAGGTATCAGACAAAGAGGTACAGAAATATTAGCACATAGGTAGTCAGAATATAGTTTGGGCTCTTTGCAACACCCTCTGTAGGTCTCATCCTTAAATGAAAGGATGAAGACCCGTCCCCTCTCTTCTGAGTGTTGATGGAGCCCCCTAAGTATTAGCTGGTCACATTTCCCAGCCTGTCAAGTGTGGCCAATGGTACACAGGAGTAATGATGTGTGCTCACCACCTCCCTTTCCCCTCCACAGGAGTCCACAAGAAAAACCTACTCTGTCTAGTCAAAACACAAGAAAAGGACAGCCTTGTCCTTGTCCTTTTCTAGGACTGAAAACTTTTAGCCTTTTTACGTCCCCTGTGATGAGGGTAAACACCCTGGAAAAGACGTAACCTCCTGCAGCCTTCAAGGCTGTGGCAGCAGTGGAGTACGCGGTGGGATTTTCGTTTTTTACCTTACCTGGAAAGTAACAAGCTGCTGTTCCTCCTCTGTGAACATTGTGTTGGAATTGTGACTTCCACTCCTGAACTGCATTACAGAGAACACACCCCACCACCACTAAGGAGCTTGCAGAGGCAGAATTAGGATGTCCACCTTTCTCCTACAGTAACAGGAGTCCACCCGTGAGCAGAGGTGGACAGATCTGACTCCCACCCCTCTGTGGTAAGGCTCCTATCCGGAGGGGTCCCTGTATACTGTCCTCATCTTCCTTCTCCCAGCCTGCACTGATGAGGATGTGGAGGGGACTCATGTGAGGTGGACTCCTGCGGGGCTGGGAAATACAAAGTGGGGTAGACCAGAATAGCACTGCAGAGGTTGATAGCCTGTTTGAGCTGTAACTCACAAAAGTGAGCATTCAGAATCTAAACAAGCTATATGCTAAAATGAAAGACTTAAATGTATCCTTAGTATATTTAATGACACGATAACATAGTATACAAAATGCCCAGGATATAGTCTAAGATTATGCACCTTGGCAAGAATCAGGAGAGTCTCAATTTAACTGAGTTGACACCAATATTGAGATGATACAGATGTAGGAATTACAGAATAAAGATTTTAATGCAGTCATTATAAAAACATTCCAGTAAAGAACTATATACACTCTAGAAACAAATTAAAATAGGCAATCTTAGCAAAGATGCAGAAGATATAAACAAAACCAAATGGAAATTTTTGGAATTGAAAAATTCAATAGCATAATAAAAAGCACAGTAGAATAGCTCAGTAGCAGAGTGGTAATGAGACTGAAGACAGAGCAGTATAAAGTATTCGATCTAAACTGCACAAAGAAAATAGATTGGAACAACAAATACTGAGCCTCAGAGACTTAGGGTACAACAACAAGAGATCTACCATTTTGCCATTAGTGTCAGAGAGTCCCAGAAAGGAAAAAGAATGTGGAGTTGAAACAAAATGTATGAAGAAAAAAATGGCTGAAACCCTCTAAATTTGGGAAAAGACAAACCCACTGATCCCAAGAATCCAAACACCATAAACCCAAGAAAAGCAGCACAAGGACTCCTCATAATTGAGCCTCTGTGAACTAAAAACAACAACAACAAAAATTTACAAGCAGGCAGAGAAAAAACTCATTACTGTGGGGGATGAAAGTTCACAGGAGAGAAAATCTCTTATCAGAGACCAGACACAAGTAGCACAACATTTAAAAGTGTTGAATGAAATAAATTTTTAACCTAAAATTGTACAGCTAGTGAAAGTAAACTTCACAGATGAAGGTCAAATAAAGACATTCTTACATGAATAAAAGCTAAGAGAATTTTTGCTCGTGTACTGAAACACTAAAGAATATTCGTTAGATCAGGAGAGAAATTTAAAACTTGGACTATTAGTGAAGAAAGAGCAACAGAAAAGTTAATTAAATGAGTAAATATAGTAGACTATTCTTCATTTGAGTTTTCAAAAAGGCGTTTGCCACTTGGTTCTCAATGTATGTAGAGATAATTTAAGACAATATGCTGATAAAATGGGACGTGATCTTAATCTTTGTCAGGTATCTGTATTTCACACGAAGTGGTAAAATATCAACACTAGTAGACTGCAATAATCTCCCGAGCATATTGTGATCCTTAGAGCAACCACTTGTGAAACAATAGAAAGACTTATGTTCAAAAACAATACAGATAAACGAGAATGGAATTATTTGTAAAATGTTAAGTAAGCCTCAGGAAGATAGGGGTGGGGTGGGGCCCAGGGCAATGAAAACCAGGAAAAAAATAAAACAAATAACGAAATGGTAGACCGAAATGAAATCCTAATGTGTCAATAACTATGTCAAATATAAATGATCTGTATTTACCATTTAAAGACAGAGATTGATAGAATGAAACAAATGGCCCAAGTATATACAGTTTTAAGAAATTCATTTCAAATATAATGATGTAAGTAGGTTAAAATCAAGACGGTTATACTGCACACATACTAATCAAAAAAGAGTTTAGTGTGGCTATCTTATAGTAAAGATCAAGGATTAAGAGGGATATTACATATTTAAAGGGTAAATTTACTAAGAAGCCATGGCAATCTGTTATATTGTGTACTTGAAGGAAGAACTACTAGAATTGAATGAAATAGATAGACTCACAATCGTGCTTGGAGACTTCAATTTTCCTCTCTCATTAATTTGTAGAATCAATAGATAACAAGTCAGCAAGGATATAAGAAAACAATACTATTACACAATAAGATCTAGTTGATATTTATAAAACACTCCACAAAACAACAGTGGAATCTTTTTAAACACGTGTGACACATTTATCAAAATAGACTGTATCTGCTGTCATTAAGTTCAACCTTAATACATTTAAAAGAATTGTTTCTTTGACCGTGATGAAATTAAAGTAGAAATCATTACTAGGGGAATAACAGGAAAATCTTCAAATGCTAGAAGATTAAACAACACATTTCATAAGTATGTTTAGGGGCTTAGTTTAAAAATTCTGTTTAGGATTCTGACTAATCCTATTACTTAGTGTTACCAATTGGGTAACTACCAGAGTAATAATACCTGTCCACGTGTAATTGAGTAGGGTATGTAAGGACATGTTTAAATTACTCCAGTTATGTGCAGGGAACGGGAAACCAATACGTTTCGTGCACCGACGATGAGCCTTGTCAATATGCACCACTCAGTGTTTCGTTTAATCTTTTTTTTTTTTTGTAGAGACAGAGTCTCACTCTATCGCCCTGGGTAGAGTGCCCTGGCGTCACACTGCTCACAGCAACCTCCAGCTCATGGGCTTAAGCGATTCTCTTGCCTCAGCCTCCCGAGTAGCCGGGACTACAGGTGCTCGCCACAATGCCGGGCTACTGTTTCATTTAATCTGTAGAACACCTGTCACAGTGCTGCGTCTCAGCAGAGCTCCTGTGCCGAGTGGCACCAACACCGGCTGAAGGTTCTTGAGAAAGTGTTGTGTCTGGGAGAACTTTAAAGAATTCAGAGTGGCCAGAGACAGGGAGCGCTGATGGGAGATAATTAAAAGTGTTCAGGTCAAGAAGGGTCCCGGTGTCCGGGTAAGGAACGTGAGCATGGGAGGCAGTGGGAGGTACTGAGACAATTCAAGCACAGGAATAACATTTCTGAATTATGACTTTAGGGAGGGCAGTGCAGGGGGAGGAGGATGAAGGCAGGGGCTGTGTCAGTGCGGAGGGAGAGCGACCCAGCGGAGAAATGATGAGGACTCAGGCAGCAGAATCACTGTTTTAGGTTATGGGAAATGAGGCTTCCTAGCGCTACAATGTTTTTTGGGGGGAGGGGGCAGTGGTCTTACTCTGTAGCTATAGGTGGAGTGCCATGGCGTCATCGTAGAACTACTACATTTTGAAGGATATAAGAGTTCAAGGCGAATATTATAAATTAGATGTTCCAACAATGTTTAACAAGTTAACACGCAGTTACATGTTAAGTCAAATGAGTTAAGGAACGTAACAAGCCTAGTACTCTTAATAGCATCCCACTCCTGGAAAGCGCAGGAAGAGAAACAGGAAAATAGGTTTGCCTGGTTACAAGCAGGAGCCACAGAGCCTGCCCGCCCCTCCTCCCACCCCTCGGCACTCTGCAGGCTGCGGAATGTGCCTTGTCCCGCAGATCAGAGTTAGGGTCAGGATGTGTGTGACGAGGCACCTTCGCCCTCTCCTACCCGCTGAAGTGTCAGGTGCGACTGCTCAAAGCCCAGGAGGAAGAAGTTGCCAAGGAAGGGCAGGCGCCAAGGCCCTGGCGGGTAGTTCTTTGGTCGCCGGCTTTTGAGGAAGTCAGCAAAGAACAGAAAGGCGACAGCGCCCAGCAGGAGGGTCTGGGGATGGAGCACTGCCCAGAGGA
>CAUYON010049613.1:0-17573 GCA_963573935.1 Arctocebus calabarensis
GCTTTTAGCCATCTTCAGTGTTTTTTCAGAACATCTCTGAGGTCTGCTACATAGAAGGCATCCTTATCATCAGAAAAGGAAACTTCACTGATTTTTTGGTCCAAATGTCCTTGGCAATAAAACCTTCATCAAGCAAGTGGCAGTCAAACTCTTCATTACTAATGTTGTTCATGGTTTTTTTTTTTTGTAGAGACAGAGTTTCACTTTGTCGCCGTCTGTAGAGTGCTATAGCTTTATACAGCTCACAGCAACCTCCAACTCCTGGCCTTAGGCGATTCTCTTGCCTCCGCCTCCCGAGTAGCTGGGATTACAGGCGCCTGCAACAATGCCTGGCTATTTTTCTGTTTTGCAGTTCGGCGAGGCCGGGTTTCACCTTCAGTATATGGGGCTGGCACCCTACTCGATGGTTTGTTTGATGTTTCTTTGAAAAACTAAGAGATGGAATTTAAAGAAATACTTCCAGCTTCTCACAAAGGCAATTCTCCAGGAATTGGACTCCCATTGCATGTGTCCTCCGAGCAACAGTGGAAATGTCATTCTTAGAGCATCCGGACACCACAGGCCAGCCCCATGGAGAAGCCAGAAAGCCGCCGCCCCCACAGAGCCAGAGCCAGAGCAGGAGCCGAACCGTAGGAGTGCTCAGCCGCCCCCGCCGCACTGGTCAGCGCCTGGCTCCCAAGGTGGTGCCGGAGCAGCTGGCAGAGGGGCGGCTGGGGCAGCGACTTCAGGGACTGACCTCCACATTGGACAAGCTGTATGTCCTGTTCATGGAGATGAAGCTCTTTAAATCTAAATTGGAACTCCTTTTGCAACTTTTCCAGTGAATCCACATGTTTTATTTGGGAATGCAACCAATGGTTTTTCCATTAACAGATTTTGCGGGCCAGGGATGAGTCTGCTGCTAAACAGGACAGGCAGCAGAGGCAAAAACACCCAGCAGGCCGGATAAATGTTCTCAGCGGGCCGCATGTGGCCCGCAGGCCATAGTTTAAGGACCCCTGGTCTAGAAGGTAGGTCCATCTGTCTACAGGGCACATCTCAGCCCCCACACGTAATGTTTACCTTCTAACCCTGGCACCAAATGGAGCATTTTCTAGATGCCTTTCACCTCCTCTGTGCTTTCTTTGATCTTCTACCTGGCAAGGCAAGCGCTGTTGGTGCAACGCTCTGTCTAGCCCTGCAGATACGGGACTATGGACGGTCAGGGGACAGACAGCCCTTCCTCACGAGCCACCGGACACTGCTGCAGGGGCCTTGGGGTGCTTCACTCAGACTCAGCTCAGTCTACACAGGCCCAAGGGGACCATTTCCTTAAAGCCTCTCTTGACTCAAGCCGCTGCCTCCCACTCTCTCTACCGTGGGCTGGTCACAGTGGCACCAAGTCATCATGTGAGTGACTGCTCTCTGGCAGGGAGCAGCCAATCCAGGGTGCCCACAGGAGACCAGGCACAAATGCAGAATCCAGCAAGTGCTCCTGGAGCAGTCGGGCTAGGGGCAGTTCAGCTGAGTCATATCTCGCCCAGTGTTGAAGTTGGTTTCATTCGTTTGGTTTTATTGTTCTTGTTTTTAATTACAGCAAAAATACATATATAACATCTGCATTACCTGCCCCCATGGCAGCAGTTCCCCCCCTATGCTGCCCAGGGAGGTACACACTCCCCAGCCCTACCCCCGGCCCCTGCTCCAGGCACTGTCCCCTTCAGAGTCTCTCATGCACCTGAACACGTTCCCCCTCTCCCACCCGCCTCTCGTGCACCTGAACACGCTCTCCCTCTCCCCACCCCTGCCCTACACTAACTCAGGTCCTAACCTGGTCGACCCCGTCTCAGTAAGGATATCCGACCTACCTTCCTGGCTCAGTCAGAAATCTAGGGGTCACCTTGAATGCTCCCTTCTCTCACTCTCAATCAGTCATCAAAGCCTTGGTTCTACCTCCTAAATGACTCTTGAATACACCCCCGCCCCGTCCCAGGAAAAGCCATCTTTCTGGTTGCCCAGTCTATTGAGACAAACTCTCTCTGTCTTCAGAGAGCTTCAGAGAGCTTCCTTATATCTATTCTCGCTCCTTCCTCACTTATAATTATTTAGCATTCCTTATAAGCCACCCTGCAGCCAGACAATGCCTTCAAAATTCAAACAGCATGTGAGAATATGCAATCTCCTGCCTTCTTCCCTGTGCTACCCTGCAGCATCCCGCTGCTCATAGAATAAAACCCCAAGGTCTCAAGGGCTCGGTCCCTGCTGAGTCACCCTCCTCCACTGGGCTTCCTGTGGGCTCCAGGGGCGCTGGCCTTCCTTCCTGCCCCCAGCCCTCACAAGCCCTGCCTCCCCATCTCTATGTCTCTGCTCCCAAACACACCCCCCAGGGAAGCCTTCTCTGGCTCCCAGAAGGCCAAGGCCCCCACTGTGGGACCTCTGCCCACCTGATCATCCCCTCTGTGGTATGTATTAGAGTCATAATTTAGAGACTGGTGGTTGCATGATGAGTTTGTGTCCTCCCCACGGAGACGCGGGCACAGCAAGGGCAGCCGTGTGTCTGGGAGCTGGGCCATCTCTAGTGTTGTGAGATTCCCACCTACATTTCCATAACTTCTTTTCTCCTTTTTAAAAAAACGTTCCTAGATCTACAGTGTACGAGTTGAATTCCAGTACGTAGGTGTATGGTATAGCGGTGAAGCTTGGGCTTTCGGGGTGCCCACCCCTGCATCACGCACACAGACCCAAATCCATCATGCTTGTTCATGAAGGTCGTCACATCCCGCATATCACCATCCTGTCCTGACAACCTTTATGTCACGGCTTCCACATTTTTATACCAGACATACCTTACAATAGTATTTATAGCGATGTCATATTCTGGTTATTAAGCTCTGGAGAGGAAAACTAAGACTTAGCTTTTTTTTTTTCTTTTGAGATGGAGTCTCACCCTGTCACGTAGGCTGATCTCATAGTCTGGAACTCCTGGGCCCAGCAGTCCTCCCACTTTAGACTCTCAAAGTAAGATGAAACTTCTCGGAGTTGGGACTGAGAAACTAACATCAGAATTGGTGGCATTAGAGCCTCCCAAAGACCCTGCACAGAGAATGCTTATCCCACTATCCCCATTTACAGGTGAGGGCTTAAGACACAGAAAAGCAAAATAAACTGCACAAGCTGACTCAGTAAGTGGTGGTGGTAGGACTGGAATGCTGATCCCCTGGGCCCAGAGCTCAGGGTCAGGTGGAGCGCACACAATGACAAAGCCAGTCTGTGCTTCCACCTGTGCAGCAGGGGACAACCACAGAACCCTGCTTCACTCCTCTGTGGAGATCGGTGGCACACAGACTGTTTGGCATTAGCCAGGCCACCTTCCGCTCCTCCCAGTTTGTACGTCAGCCAGCTAAGCAATGACAAAGGCTTTGAAACCACACTGACAGATGCAGAGAAGATTCAGCCACCAGCAAGGTCATCCCTAGACTGCCTCCTGACTGCGTAACTCCCAGGGACACTCTTTCTTCTTCCTAAAGCAATTATGTGCAGGTGTTACTTGCCATTGAAACCACCAAGGCAGTATTACATAGATTAGGATGTGACAGTTTGACTGTACTTCATTAAAAACTTAGGTATAAAGTACCATTTCCCACGCCTCGACATCTAAGCCCTTTAGTCTCCCTTGAGGTTGGTCCAGGGCAACCCAATATGCCCACTGTTTCCCGCCTGTCCTGCATCAGACCATGGAGTCACTCTCTCCAGCACATCTGGATTTCAAGAAAGGTACAGACTACACTGCCACTGCTCAATGAAGAAAGCCACGTGAACCATAATGACCTCACTCCATGTGGCTACAGTGGCTGCCAGAGCCTGAGGACCACACAAGCCATGTGCTCATGCATGGATCACTAGTCATCACTGCAGAGACGAAAATAAAGCACTAGAAAAACACGTGCAACTTGGCTCTCCATGGGGCCACACTTCCTCGCATATGTTATTAATAATTCTGACAGAGAGAGCCACAAATGCATACCAGGACAATTAGGTGTACATATCCTCTTCTTACCACTTGTAGCAAAGCAATCATGTTTTATTAGACTTTTCTCTCATTCATTTACCAAATAGCTTATAAAGTACATGAAAGTCTACTAAATTCATACAAGAAGGTGAGGCAAAATAAACAGAGCTCTTTCTGGGTTTGAGCATCTTACAGTCTTAAAAGAATCCCAAATGCAAATCACTTTAATATGAGGCAACATAATCACCTCCTATTTCATTATCCAGTAGCAGAGACTCTTTAACATTGCAAGTTCATAGCAAATAATCTTTCAGGGCATCACCTGAGAGCTTGTTAAAACACAGAATTTCACTCATCACTCCCCATCTCTGGAGGCAGAATCTGCATTTTAATCAGATGCCCAGATAATCCAAATGCTGGACAAGGCTTAGAGAAGCACTGCTATGCGTCATTTGGTAGTCAGCCACCACCAAGCATAATGAACTTGATGGAAGCCAACCTCAAAGCATGACCTCAGATTTTTATAGAATAGACGCTTAATACTTCACATACTGTTTTTAAAGTGAATGTCTGAGAGACTTGTTTTAGGATTTAAATATACCCAATATGAAAGCTCAGCAAACTACATGGTTCTGCATTTTAATACCCTGTAAGTACTCAGACCCTGCCTAAAGTGCTTAAGGATTTAAAAATAAAGCTCTATTCACAGAGTTGAAATATTTTCTTTTAAAGCTTAATAAGTATTAGACTGACCTTGCAGAAGCCACTGGAGTAGATGGAAACTTTTATCCAGAAGTTCAACCTGATGCTAACATAACTTTTAGAGGGAATACCCCCAGAGGGTACTAAGATAAGATTTTCTCTAACTCAGGTAGAGCTGCTGAATTACAGAATCATAAAAGGACAGAAAAGACCTTACAGGTGATTCTCTCTGCTTGACTCACAAAGAAAATCAATTTGTAATATTTCATACCTACAGCATCTTTTTCAAATGAGGTCTCTAAATTATTCATATTTATCATCCAACCAATTCAGAAATATTGTGTTTGATCTTCAGATACCTGAAAAATGCTATGAAATACTTGTTTCTTGGCAAAGCTCATGGTTTAATGAAATTAAATAGAAGTTCAGGGCAAATAAAGTTGAATTAGTCATACCCCAGGAGTGCTCAAAGAAGAGATGCTTTAGGAAAAGAAAGGGAACCCTGGGTGGCGCCTGTGGCTCTAAGGAGTAGGCCCCATATACTGGAGGTGGTGGGTTCAAACCCGGCCTCGGCCTAAATAAATAAATAAATAAAACAGTTTGGAAAAAATTTTTAAAAAATAAATAAATAAAGGGAACCCTTGCAATAAGGTGCTCAGATCTTGGAAATCGGCATTCCTGGGTCTTCTTTCCTGCTCAGGAACATCGGGTGCCAGGACTATGCGCCTTCCGCCACACAGCACCTCTTCTCTGTTGCTCTCCAGGACTCGGCACCAAGGCCAAGCCTACTAGTTGTACAGTAAAACCCATTTTCCCTTCTTCTGTAATAACAAAGCTGGTCATGTGATGCCTGCTGTCCTGGTTCGCTAGGCTTCTCAGTAGGATGTGGCCCTGTGACTACCTTGTTACCCACAAAACATTAGTAGAAGTGATGTGGGACCTCAGGGCCCATGCCCCAACAGAAGAGGTGTGTCTCCTTCACACTTGCTTCCCCTTCCCTCCACCTGCACTCCAGAATCAGCAATGTCCCAGTGGGCAGTGGGGGGAAGAGCGTAACTTAAGCAGGAACCTGGATTCTGGAATGATCAATGGGACAGAACCACTTAATGAACCTGGAAGGCTTGCCTTGGACTCATATGTAAGAAAGACATAAATGTCTCTCTTTCTTAAGGACCTCAAACAAATATGATACATAACCCATATAAAATAACCAAAGTGAGGTTAGATGAAATTGTATGAGAGAGGCTCGGCACCTGTGGCTCAACGGGCTAAGGCACCAGCCACGTACACCTGAGCTGGCGGGTTCGAATCCAGCCCAGGCCCGCCAAACAACAATGACGGCTGCAACAAAAAAATGGCCGGGCGTTGTGGCGGGCGCCTGTAGTCCCAGCTTGGGAGGCAGAGGCAGGAGACTCATTTGAGCCCAGGAATTGGAGGTTGCTGTGAGCTGTGATGCCACAGCACTCTATCCAGGGTGACAGCTTGAGACTCTGTCTCAAAAAAAAAAAAAGAAGAAAAAGAAAAGAAAAGAAATTGTATGAGAGAGATCACTTCTCGGCCTTTTGGCTAAGATCAAGTGAAATTTTATAAGAGACAAAATAAGAACTATGATGCTTTCCTGCTTTCATAAGAAGTATCACTGTATTAACCATTGACCTAGCCCAGTGCCTTGCTTGCAGGAGCAGAAATAGAGATTTCATTGCGCTCTTAGGTACCAGGCAGTTTGTTAAACCAACCTAGATATGTATTAGGTTATTTAATCCTTACCACAACTTTATGAGTTATTAATTTCAATGTATGGATGAGAAAAAAAGTGCCTTAGAGGGATAAACTAACTAGTTAGTGTTGAACAGAATTCAACCTAGGTATGACTGACACAAAAGCTGGTACTCTTGTCTAAAATGCTATGTTCCAGAATGTGTGTGCATGTGTGTGTGTGGGGAGTGCGTTTTGATGGACAGGAATCAAGTAAATGAAGTTAGTGGGCAGGTAGATGTGACCAGAACACTGAACTGAGAGACAGAGCCGTGGAATTCTCGCAGGCTATAACTCCTGGCAAGTGATTTAGCGTCTCAGGGGCTATGTGTCTTCCAGAGTAAAATGCATTACCTGAACCAGGTGATCTTTGAAGACCCACATCTAAGAGTCTGAAGCAAATGTGCAAAGACCCAGCTGTCCCTTATTACCACTATTTTACTCTCAAATCAATCAAAGAGAAGACCTTGCTGGAGAAATTAGATTGGTCTGCTCTGAGAGAACAGACTCTCATGCAAGTTCAAATAAGCAACATAAAACCACTGAGTACACCCACAAACCCAAATGCATGGAGTTCCAACAGGTCACGGGTTAATTACCTTTTCCTGTTCAAATCCAGAGGACCAACTGAACGCCTGGTGCTAGACCACTTTGCCAACCCTGGACAGAGAAATATGTCCCTGAAGATAAAGGGGTAAAACTTCAGAAGGGAAATGGTGCCACATTTCTTCACAGAGCGAGCTCTAATTTTACAGTCAGCATTTTTACCTGGTATGCATTCCCAAGGTCTGGGGAATGTGGATTCAAAGTGTCTTCAGCACTGCCTGTGGATGGAGTTCCAAATGGACTATTCCAATGGTAGGCATAATGCCTAACACTAAACATCTCAAGAGCACCCTGTAAGTACAATTGACATGGCATCACTCACCAGAAACAGGCCATTGAACGCCCTCTGAAGCCATAATTCTCTCCACCCATGTCTTTGTGGGAAATTAATGACCCAGCTGGAGTCTATGGACTTTGACCAGAGCCAGAAGGAAATGCATAAGAAAAATGCTACACTCTGGTTCATTTTTCCAAAGGTAGCAAGCATCCTTCGATGTGCACAGAATAGAAAACCCCAGAACCCGCCGTGCGTGTGAGCCCCCTGGTGGACTCTCTTGCCACTTCAGCTCCGGATCTCAAGCATCTGGAAAGCCCAGAACAGGATCTGTGAGGAGGGTGTTTACAGTTTTAAGCCATGTTGTCAACACAAGAAAGAAAAGGGGGGATTCAGACAAACTAAAACACAAAGCTGCCCTAGAGCCTCCAAAAGGGCAAAATGCTTTCAATGCCTTGATAGTAAGTCAAATAAATATTACAGCCTATTTATTGGATTCGTTTTCTAATCTTATTAGCATCATCACAACTTCAGCTGTACGCCCACTTTTCCTGAGCTATGCTTTGTTCACTCTTCCACCTGTCTGCCTACACAGAAAAGACTGAGTAATTCATCTCCAGAGTCTCCTAAACAGGGCAGTAAAAGCAACATTACAGAGTCAGATGCACGGTTGTTCCTTGTAACTTTGTCACAAATGGGGAATAGCTTGTTCTTGACTTTGTACCCCCCTGAACTAATCTGCCTCTTTATTCTAACTCTATAGAACTGTAGAAAGCAATCTGGTCCTAACTCTAACAGATAAATTGGCTACTATAAGCAATGTCTGGGTAAGATCTGGCAGGGGTGTAAAGACTTTGAAAATATCTTTATCCCTCAGTGAATACTGCTGGTCCTCCAGAACCATAGATTGGTCAGTAGACCCTGCAGCACTGGAGACTCATATCCAGAACCACTGGCAAGGAACAACTGGGCAACTGGAGATCGGCCCATCTGTACTAGAGTCGTAGAACTGAGACAACCAGAAGGACGGTTCTAGGAGCATAATTTACAAAATACCTCTCCTAGGTTCTAGGAGCATAATTTACAAAATACCTCTCTGGTTCAAAGAAGCCGCTGTTCTTCAGAAGCAATCAAAAGGGGTGGCGGGGGGTCTCCAGGGCATCTGGGTGGCACATGCTTTTTCACAGCAAGTGCACAAAGGGAAGATGTTTGGAGAGTTTCCAGATTCCCAAACTGCCACTTTTTTCTGGTGGGCATGAGCAATAATGAAGTAGACATCTGCTAGCTGTGCCCACCTCCTCTCACCAGGTCTTCCCAGCTGGGATGACTGACACAGCCTGGGCCACTCTCAACCGCAAGCTAGTGGTGACACAGGCGGCCTGCGCCCAGCCCCTGCTTGAGCCCCTGGGCTCCACTTAATGAGCCTTACAATTATGTCCAGACTCCATGTTGCTCTAGCCCCGTGAGGCTCTCCCTGACCTGCCACGCCACAGCAGGCCTAGCGAGGAGCTCTACTCAGCCTGACACGCCATCCCCGTGCTGGTGTGGTCCACACAGTCACACTGTCCTTGATTTTGATCACTGCCCATTTCAGGACCAGTAACCTTCCCTGAGCCCCAAGTCACGGGCTGGGGCCTGAAATCCCGCCCGTTCTCTGCCAGTCCCCACTCCCTGGCCCTGCCCACCAGCAGCCAGTGCCTGAGTCCTGTGCGAGGCCACACGTGGGCGGCGTCCACACTCCCGCTGCCTTGCTCAGCCCACCCCTCATTTCTAAACTTAGGACTGAAACTGTCACTTTCCATCAGAAATTCTTCCTGGTTTCCCTGCTCTCCCCACCCAAGCCAGGATCTGGTCAGTCGCTTTCCCTGGGAGAGGATGTTTCTGAGAGATGGAGGGAGGGCTGAAGCAATGGGGCTGCCACTGTGGAAGGGAGGGGCTGGCGAGACAACACCAGGTGGGACTGAGGTTTCGGTCTGGTGAGGCCTTTCACAGCTCCCTACAAATATTCCACGCAGCCACCTCCATGCCAAAAGTTGTTCGGTAAAGGGGAGCAGGGCCAATGCACCACACTGGACCCCAAGTAAGTGCCGCCACCAGAGCTGTGGGTCCCCCCCACACAGCCCACCTTGGGGAGTTGGGGGCCAGCGGAGAGAATTCCAAAACCCCAGCAGGGCTGGACCCACTGCTCCCGGGCCCAGCGAGGTCAGACTATACCATTTTATAAAAACAGGAAAATAAAAAACAGAAGAAGGAGGTGGTGCCTGTAGCTCAGTGGGTAGGCGCCAGCCACATACACCCAGGCCCGGACCAGCTAAAACAACAACGACAACTGCAACAAAAAAAAAAGCCAGGTATTTTGGTGGGCACCTGTAGTCCCAGCTACTTGGGACGCTGAGGCAAGAGACTTGCTGAAGCCCAAGAGTTGGACGTTGCTGTGAGCTGTGACACCATAGCACTCTACCGAGAGCAACATAATGACACTATGTCTCAAAAAAAAAAGAAGGTCTCAGAAAGGTTGACTTGCTCAAAATCACTCACTTAAAAAGAGCAATTCTGGCTCAGCGCCTGTGGCTTAACGGGCTAAGGCACCAGCCACATACACCTGAGGTGGCAGGTTCGAATCCAGCTCGGGCCCGCCAAGCAACAATGACAGCTGCAACCAAAAAATTGCCGGGCACCTGTAGTCCCAGCTACTTGGGAGGCGGAGGCAGGAGACTGGCTTGAGCCCAGGAACTGGAGGTTGCTGTGAGCTGTGATGCCACGGCATGCTATCCAGGGTGACAGCTTGAGGCTCTGTCTCAAAAAAAATAAAAATAAAAATAAAAGAGCAATGCTGAGAGCTGAGCCAGATCTGTTAGACCCCAGGACATCCAGAGCTGTAATGCCTCAGGGAGGGGTGGCCCTGGATGGCAGTGCCTGACAGAAGCTGTGGAAAGGACAGTGTCCACGGTGCAGAAAGGCATCAGAAGAACTGAGGAGGAATGACATGTGTAATGAATGATGGCAACAGAAATAAGTTCACATTAAATGTCAGCTATGTGCCAGGCACTGTGCCATGCACCTGAGCTGTATTAACTCTCTTAACCCCTACAGCAGCCCCAGAGACAGTCCTATGGTATTGGCAGCACAAACCAAGGCATGGAGAGGTGAAACCACTGGCTCAAGTTCATGCAGCCAGCAGGCAGTAAGGCCCCAGGGTCTGCAGGGTCAGCCCCTTCTGGAGGGTCACTGAAGACCTCAGCGGGACAATTCTAGGAGAGTGGTGCCTCCTGGCCAATTTGCAGTGTGGCGGTGAAGGGAGGAAGAGAAAGAAAGGACCACCACTCAAGGTGGTGCACCACACGAGTGGCTTAAACAATGAAGGTTTAGGGTGGCGCCTGTGTCTCAGTGGGTAGAACGCCAGCCCCATATACCGAGGGTGGTCGGTTCAAACCCAGCCCTGGCCAAACTGCAATAAAAAATAGCCGGGCATTGTGGCGGGCGCCTGTGGTCCCAGCTACTCGGTAGGCTGAGGCAAGAGAATCACCTAAGCCCAGGAATTGGAGGTTGCTGTGAGCTGTGACACCACAGCACTCTACCGAGGGCAATATAGTGAGACTGTCTCTTAAAAAAAAAAAGAAAGAAAGAAAGAAACCAATGAAGGTTTATCCTCTCCCTGTGAAGAACACAAGTCCAAAATCAAGGAGCTGGTGGACCGTGATCCCCCAGAGCCTCGGTGGGGTGCCTGCCTGCTCCAGGCCACCCTGAGCCTGCGGCAAGAGAACCCCAGTCTTGACCTCAGCCTTCCTGCGTCCTCCTCACTCCCTGTGTGTCCCCTGTGTCCCTGCCTGTGTACAGACGCCCCTCCTCTCACTGGTCGTGCCGGATAAATCCTCAGCCTAGTGGCCTCATCGTAACTTGACTAAGTATGGAAAGACCCTGTTTCCAGTCTGGGGGTTGGGACTTCAACATGTCTTCTGGGCTGAGGGGCACAATTCAAGCGATCACAGGAGGCGAGGGTTCAAGTGGGAGACTTGGAAAAAATGGGAAAGATGATTTATGAGATCTTTTAAAATAGCTTTTGATTAAAGATCAGTAGGTAAGTCATGACTCTCTCCAAATAAGCAGAAAATCCGATTATCTGCATCCCCAGAAGGGTTTGCCAAGTCTGCTATATCATTTTTAGGCTTCTGCTCTGACTTAATGAGTTGGAGAAAGACCCAGCCTCATGGCTTTTGGAACCATCATTCTGGAACATTCTGGTACCGTCATCTATCACAGCCTCCCCAGCCATGTCTACCCTAATCAATAAGAAAGTGAATCAATGCCCAGGGCCAGCTGCACGGCAGCTGTCAGCCTCAGAGACTGACGGAAGCAGACAGTTGTCCAAACACTAAAACCAACAAACAAACTTTCCACCTGGTTGAAACTGGGTCTGTTTTTTTATTGATATTTTTCTTATCCAGTTAAAAAATTAGTTTGTAATCTCTCCATTATGTCAAATGCAAACAGTAGTGAAAGGAAGGAGCCCAGAAATAGCCAAAATGGCAAAGGGAAGCCAACCTGGAAGAAAATTCCTGGGGTGGACAATCCATATACCTCTAACCTAGAATCGGTTACACTGATGCTGTTGATAGTATGTTGATCCAGCACCCAAACTAATTGGCATTAAAATTTTGCTTCTAGCACTTCCAGCATAAGACTAGTCATCATATAAAGAAATTGCCACTTATAACATGAAGCATTCGTTAGCTTTTCCCAAAACATCTGTTCAGTCATTAGCCACTCCTTCCTAACTAGGGTAAGCATAGTATCCTAAGCATAAATATTAGCAAAACATCTGTAAAGAATGAGCTGATGGTAGTTTGTTAAAGTGTTTCCAATGCCATTAGACAACCCCATTCTCACCATCTTTCCTCTCTGAATTCACAACCACTGTACTCACTGCATTGTTGGAAGAAAACAAGGATAACCCTCAGCTGAGGGAGACTCCGACATTATCTAAGGAGCAAGAATGCTCTTAAACATGGAAGTCTGATACAAATGGGTAAAACAGATGTTTTATTCCAACAGGCAAATCAAAAATTACAATTTATTCCAACAAAGCTATTCAAAACTTTCAAAACTTTGTCACGAGCACTATGACAAAGAATGTAAAACATTCATTTGAATTCATAAGAATTGGCCGAATTCTCTGTTTGTGCCTGCCATATATGTGATATTGTGCTGGGTACGGCTGACTCCTGGAAAGAGCTGAGTAATTCAGAGAAAAACCAGATAAATGATACTGTGAGTGAAGCAGTTGGGATCAAGAAATGTTTCACAAAAAGTATGCTGCCAGCCAGGGAACAATTCACTCTTTTTTTTTTTTTTTTAATTGAATCATAGCTGTGTACATTAGTTCAATCATGGGGTACAGTGTGCAGGCTTCACATGCAATCTGAGATATTTTTATCAACCTGATTGACATAACAATTCACTCTTTATGCATTAAATAGAGCCCCTCAGAGGTTTCAGAATTTCCTCGAGTGAGTCTGGCTAACAGAGGGACTCAGAATGAATTCTTGACAACGGGGTGTCACTGACTTAAGAGACCACCCACCTGCAGGCGCCGGCTCAGTGTGCGATGGCCCCTCCCATTCCCTAGAGTCTCAGAGCTGACACCAGACCCACCAACAAAGCCCAGCAGGTGTCATCCCATTTATTATCTTCCTCAGAGACCACTGCTTTTTTCCTAGTTTGCCCTGAAAAATCAAAACAAATGGTGAGCCTTTGTGGTTCCCACGCACCACTGCGTCTGTGCACCCACACAGCCCGCTCCATACCGCCCTTCAGAACGAGCCTGCCGCCCTGCCTAACTTACTCTGATGGAGGACAGAAATGAGCCAGCTCTGGGGACAGATATGAGTGCCTGCACGGCCCATTTATACAGCAAAATGTTATCCATGTTATCCCACACCACCTGATATTGTGTCCTTGAGTGTGGGCAGGCCCTGTGACTTGCTTCTGACCAGGAGGATACGGCACAGACAATGAGATGTCCTTTCTGTGACTGTGTTACATAGGACTGTAATGTCTGTCTCGCCAGCAGACTTTCCCTCTCACTGGCTTTGATGAAGCAAGTTCCTCTGCTGTGGGCTGCAGCCCTGTGATGAGCTCCACGTGCCCAGGAACCAAGGGCAGCCTCCAGCCAGCACCCAACAGGAACCTGAAACCCTCAGGCCTACGCCTGGCAAGAAAGTGAATTCTACTGACAACCATTTAAGCTTGGAGGCAGCCTCTCTCCAGTCATCCTCGGGGTAAGCCTCAGCTGATTCCCTGATGCAGGGAACCTAGCAAAACTATGCCTCATTCTAACAATATCCCACCTCCAATCATTTTCTCACCATGTTAATAGTCTTGATTATTCAAGTACATAAAATGAGCACTAATTTTTTTAAATTCCCAGGATAATCCTCCGACTGCCAGCAGTGTGTATGTTTAGTGATCAGTCATGGCAACTGCACCTCAGTGCATGTAAACATGTTATAACCTGTCAGCCGTGCCACCCACCCTCTGCCTCTAACTGCCAGTTGAGAAAGCCAATTCTGCCCTTCACAGTTCAAGAGTAAATAAGGAATCCAGAATAGGCAAGTTTACAGAGACAGACAGCAATCTAGCTGCTGCCAGGGCCAGGAAGAGGACAATGGGGAGTGAATGCTTCATGTGTATGGAGCTTCCTTTCTGGGTGATGAAAATGTCTTGGAATTGAATATAGGTAACGATTGCAAAACATTGTGAATGTGTTAAATGCCACCGGATGGTACACTTTAAAATGGTTAATGGCTAGTTTTATGTTATGTGAATTTTACCTCAATAAAAAAATAATAATAATAATGTTGGGTGGTGCCTGTGGCTCAAAGGAGTTGGGGCACCAGCCCCATGTACCAGAGGTGGTGGGTTCAAACCCAGACCCAGACAAAAACTGTGCAAAAAATAAGAAGAAGAAGAAGAAGAAGGTTAAGAAAAAGGCATAGGTTCAGCGCCTGTGGCTTAACAGGCTAAGGCACCAGCCACGTACACCTGAGCTGGCGGGTTCGAATCCAGCCCAGGCCCACCAAACAACAATGACGGCTGTAACCAAAAAATGGCCAGGCATTGTGGCGGGCCCCTGTAGTCCCAGCTACTTGGGAGGCAGAGGCAGGAGACTTGCTTGAGCCCAGGAATTGGAGGTTGCTGGGAGCTGTGAGGCCACGGCACTCTACCCAGGGTTACAGCTTGAGGCTCTGTCTCAAAAAAAAGAAAAGAAAAGAAAAGAAAAAGGCATAAATGGGGACAAGTAGGGCTGTGAATAGTTCGCAGAAATATTTTTTCAGCCATAAAGAAAGGTCAGTCTGGTCACTTTTCCATGAGGAAAAATCAAAACCAACTGTACAACATGCCAGTTCCAAATGCTCTATTTCATGGATCCCAAGAGGTCATTAATTATAAGATGTATCACGGAGTGACAACAGCCAAGAAGGACAGAGGCAGCCACACACGCTGCTCTCTGGGGAGGATCAAAGGCCACAAGGACAGGATCACTAGGGACGGACCCGCATGGAGAGAGCGTGGAGATCATCAGAGAACCGAGGGGAGATGCTCACAGTGAAGGGGACAGGGATGGGAAGAAGGCACCGGGGACTCCCACCTGGGGGAGGGATAAAGGAGAGAGCTCCAGGCCCTGCAGTAGACACTGCAGAGGAGCTGCCTGGAGACACGCAGGGAAGCAGCACCAGAGCGCAGGCTCGGCAGGGCCCACAGCCTCTGCTCCCGGTGCCACGACTGTGCCATGCTGAGCACTTGGCCGGAGCCGCCTGTCTACTCAGGGATCAGCTGGGTTGCAGCTGCCCCAACATCACACCCTCCTATTCAACATAGAAATGGAAGTTCTAACTAGAGAAATCAGGCAATTGCACTAATGTACACAGCTATGATTTAATAAATAAATAAAAAGAAATAAAGGGCATTCAAACTATCCCTCTTTGCTGATGATATGATCTTTATCTAGAAAACCCTAAAGACTCCACTCAAAGACTCCTGGAATTGACCAATATGTAAATTCAGCAGTCTTATTTTACAAAATCAATGTATACACATCAGTAGCATTTCTATATACCAATAACAATCAAGCTAAGAGCCATGTCAAGGACTCAGCACCATTCAATATAGCTACAAAGAAAAGAAAACACTTGGGAATATACTTAATCACAGAAATAAAAGATCTCTACACAGAGAACTATAAAACACTGGTGAAAAAATCACGGACGACACAATGGAGAAAGGCCCTGGCTTATGGATTGATAGAATCAACATCATTAAAATGTCCATACTGCCTAAAGTGGTTTACAATTTCAGCTCAGTCCCCAGCAAAATACCGACATCATCTTTCACAGATCTAAAAAAATAATCTTGAGCTTCATTTGGAACCAAAAAGAAACCTGAAAGCAATCTTAAGCAAAAAGAACAAATACGGAGTCATCACATTAGCTGAACTCAAGTTATACTACAAGCCTATGTTAACCAACACAGCATGGTACTGGTATAAAAGTGGAGACACAGACCAATGCAACAGGATAAGGAATCCAGAAATCATCTACGTATGAAAAACGGATCTTTGAGAAAGCAGACAACAGCATACACTGGGGAAAGAAGTCCTACTCGATAAATAGTGCTAGAAAAATTGGGTAGCTACATACAGAAGAATGAAACAGAACCCCTATATCTCTCCACATACAAAAAGAAACTTAAGATGGATAAAATACTTAAATGTACTACATGAAACCATAAAAATTCTAGAAGAAATAAAACCAACACATTGTACCCCATGATTGCATTAATGTACACAGCTATGATTTAATAAAAAAAAAAAAATTCTAGAAGAAAATGTAAGAAAAACTCCTCTGAACATCAACCTCAGGTCTAAAGAATTTACGACTAACTCCAAAGGCAAATACAGCAACAATGAAAATAAATAAAATTGGACTTAAAGTTAAATTTAAAAAGCTTCTTCACAGCAAAGGAAATAACTGACAGAGTAAAAAGACAAGCTACAGAATGGGAGAAAATATTTTGCAAACTATACATCCACCATTGCACTGATATACAGAATCCACAAAGAACTCAAACAAATAAGCAAGAAAAGAACAAAGAATCCCATCAAAAAGTGGGCAAAACATATAAACATAAGTTTTTGAAAGAAAATAGACAAATAGCCTGCAAATATATGGGGGAAATGCTCAAAAATTACTAATTGGGGAAATGCAAACTAAAATTGCAATGAAATATCAACTTATCCCTACCACAATGGCCATTATTAAGAAGCCAAAAATAGGGCAGCGCCTGTGGCTCAGTGGATAGGGCAGGAGCCCCATATACTGAGGGTAGCAGGTTCAAACCCGGCCCTGGCCGAAATCCAACAACAACAAAAAAAATAGCTGGGCGCTGTGGCAGGTAGCTGTAGTTCCAGTTACTTGGGAGGCTGAGGCAAGAGAATCGCCTAAGCCCAGGAGTTAAAGGTTGCTGTGAGCTGTGTGATGCCACGGCACTCTACCGAGGGTGATAAAGTGAAACTCTGTCTCCATAAAAAGAAAAAAAAAGTCAAAAACACAGATGCTGCTATGGAAGCACAGAAAAAGGATAACATTTAAATACCATTGGTGGGATGGCAAATTAGTACAACTTCTATGAAAAACAGTATGGAGACTGCTCAAATTAATATCTGTAGACCTACCATGAGATCCAGTCAGCCCCACTGCTGAGTATCTACCTAAAGAAAATGAAGTCATTTTATCAAAATGTCACCTGCGTGCCAATGTTTATCTCAGCACAATTTACAGATGCAAAGATGTGTAATCAACCTAAGTGTCCATCAGTTCATGAGTGGGTAAAGAAAATATGGTGTATATACATCATGGAGTACTACTCGGCCATAAAAAGGGAACAAAATAATGTTGTTTTTAGCAACTTGGATGGAACTGGAAATCATCATCCTAAGTGAAGTTATCTCAAGACTGGAAAATCAAATACCATATGTTCTCACTAAGAAATGAGACCTAAACAAGGGGTACCAACGGGTGCAAAGTGCTACAAAGAACATGAGAACCTAAGAAAAGGGGAGGTTGTAAGGAAGAGTGTGGAATAAAAACTTTCCTGTTGGGAACAATGACCACTGTTCTGGTGATGAGCACACCAAGAGGCCTCACCTAAGCTATCTATAGGGTACATGTATCCATGCATGGAAAACATTTG
>CAUYON010049615.1:0-14495 GCA_963573935.1 Arctocebus calabarensis
CAGCTATTTTTTTTTTTTTTTTGAGACGGGGGCTCTCCCTCTTGCGCAGGGTGGTCTCGAACTGGTGAGCTCAGGCAATCCACCGACCTCAGCCTCCCAAATCCTGGGATTGCAGGCTTGAGCCCCCGCGCCCAGCCTCTGCATTTTCCTTCTCTTCATGCCTCCCTTGTTAGCAGGGCCTGAGGTCCTCTCCACAACGCCCCCTTCTGGATTGTCCCTTTGTCCCTCTCTCCCCACACATCTCGGCTGCCCCCTGGTTTTGGCTTCCTGGGCTCCCATTCCTTCCCGCCCCTGTCCACCACTCACCGTCCTATCATTCTCCTCGGGCCATATCCTTTCCTGGGCATTCTCCAGTGCCACCCAAAGGCCTTCGTAAGTTTATTTCCCATTACCTAATAATCACACAAAGACTACTGGTTGTTTCTAACTTTATTATGTTATGCTCTGTATATAGGCTCAGCGGTTGCAGCTCAGAGGCTACAGCGTCAGCCGCATAAACTGATGCTGATGGGTTTGAACCCAGCCAAACAACAATGACGATTACAACCCAAAAATAGCTGGGTGTTGTGGGGGGCGCCTGTAGTCCCAGCTACTTGGAAGGCTGAGACAAGAGAATCTTTTAAGCCCAAGAGTTGGAGGTTGCTGTGAGCTGTGACGCGACAGCACTCTACCGGGCAACATAGTGAAACTCTGTCTCAAAAAATTTTTTTTTGGTATATAAATCTCTAATGTCAAAGTTTTTTGTTTTGTTTTTTTGTGAGACAAAGTCTCACTGTTTTGTCCAAGGCTGAAGTACAGTGGTGTCATCACAGCTCACTACAACCTCAAAATCCTGGGCTCAAGCTGTCATCCTGCCACAGCCTCCCAAGCAGCTGGGACTACAGGAGCCTGCCACCATGTCCAGCTGACTTTTTCTTTTTCTTTCTTTTTTTTTTTTTTGAGACAGAGTCTCACTATGTCGCCCTCAGTGGAGTGCTGTGCATCACAGCTCACAGTAACTGCAAACTTTTGGGCTTAAGTGATTCTCAGCCTCCCAAGTAGCTGGGACTACAGGTGCCCACCACAATGCCGGGCGGGCTATTTTTGGTTGCAGTTGTCATAGCTGTTTAGCAGGACCAGGCCAGCCCTACTCACTGAGCTACAGGTACCGAGCCATGCAGGCAAATATTTTTTAAAACTTTTAAAATATGGCTCGGCGCCTGTGGTTCAGCGGGCTAAGGCGCCAGCCACGCACACCTGAGCTGGCAGGTTCGAATTCAGCCTAGGCCTGTCAAAACAACAATGACAGCTGCAACCAAAAAATAGCCAAGCGTTGTGGCAGGTGCCTGTGGTCCCAGCTACTTGGGAGGCGGAGGCAGGAGACTTGCTTGAGCCCAGGAATTGGAGGTTGCTGTGAGCTGTGATGCCACAGCACTCTATCCAGGGTGACAGGTTGAGGCTCTGTCTCAAAAAAATAAAAAAAAAAAACTTTTAAAATATGTTGCCAAATTGTCCCTAAGGAAATGCATAAGCTTGGGATCAGATGCCTAGGTTCAAATCCCTGTTCTGTCATTTGCTAGCTGTGTGACTTCAGTGATTACTTCCCCTGTCCATGCCTGTTTCTGCCTGTGATAGTAGGGGTAAAAACAGTTCTCACATCATAGAGTTATGAGAATTCAGAGTACTGCTGTGTGGGCTGGTAAGAGTCTTGGGTTTTAAAATTTATATTCCTAGGCTGAGTGCGGTGGCTCACGCCTGTAATCCTACCACTCTGGGAGGCCAAGATGGGTGGATTCTGTGAGCTCATGGGTTCAAGACTAGCCTGAGCCAGAGCAAGACCTCATCTCTAAAAAATAGCTGGGTGTCATGGCAGGTGTCTGTAGTCCCAGCTACTTGGGAGGCTGAGGCAAGAGAATTGCTTAAGCCCAAGTGTTTGAGATTGCTGTGAGCTGTAATGCCACAGCACTTTACCATGGGCAATGAAGTGAGACTCTGTCTCAAAAAAGAAAAAAATTTATATTCCTCAGTCCAGCAATACTCAAAATGTTTGGTCTCAGAACCCCTTTACACTCGTTTAAAAAATTTGTTTATTTTGACACAAGGATCTTGCTCTGTCGTCCTGGGTAGAGTGCAGTGGTGCATTTCACCGCATGAGCCACTGCACCTAGCCCCCTTTACACCCTTAATTATTGAAGAGCTCAAAGAGATTCTGGTTATGTGAGTTACATACCATTTACTATATAGAAATTTAAACCGAGAAATTCAGGCCAGGCACGGTGGCTCATGCCTACAAACCCAGCACTCTAAGAAGCTTAAGTTGGGAGGATTCCTTGAGCCCAGGAATTTGTCACCAGCCTGAGCAAGAGCAGATCCCATCTCTACTAAAAATAGAAAAATTAATGGGACATTATGGCAGGTGCCTATAGTCCCAGCTACTCAAGAGGCTAAGGCAGGAGGATGCCTTAAGCCTAGCAATTTGAGGTTGCAGTGAGCTATTATGATGCCACAGCACTCTACCCAGGTGATGGAATGAGATTGTCTTCCCAAAAAGTATTTATTAAAAATAGCAGTAGGGCGGCACCTGTGGCTCAAAACCCAGCCCCCGCCAAACTGCAACAAAAAAATAGCCGGGCGTTGTGGCGGATGCTGGTAGTCCCAGCTACTCAGGAGGCTGAGGCAAGGGAATCGGCTAAGCCCAAGAGCTGGAGGTCGCTGTGAGCTGTGTGACACCAGGGCACTCTACTGAGGGCAACAAAGTGAAACTCTGTCTCTACAACAAAAAAAGAAGAAAAATAGCAATAAAAACTCATGCCTGTAATTCTAGCACTCTGGGAAGCCAAGGTGGGTACATTGCCTGAGCCCCCAGGTTCGAGACCAGCCTGCGCCAGAGCAAGACCTTGTCTCTAAAAAATAGCCAGGTGTTGTGGTAGGTGCCTATAGTCCCAGCTACTTGGGAGGCTGAGACAAGAGAATTGCTTGAGCCCAAAAGGTTGAGGTTGCTGTGAGCTATGACGCCACAGCACTCTCTGAGGTAGAGACTGTGTCTCAATACAAATAAATAGCAGTAATAAATCCACTGGATCACTATAGCTTCAAACCAGAAGAATCAGCGAGTAGCAGGGTTTACACTTTTATTATTTTAATTTTTATTTTTTGAGACAGAGTCTCACTATGTTGCCCTCAGTAGAGTGCTGTAGCTTCACAGCTCACAGCAATCTCCAACTCTTGGGCTTTTTTTTTTTTTTGAGACAGAGCCTCAAGTTGTCACCCTGGACAGAGTGCCGTGGCATCACAGCTCACAGCAACCTTCAACTCCTGGGCTCACGCGAGTCTCTTGCTTCCACCTCCCAAGTAGCTGGGACTACAGGCGCTCACTATAACACCCGGCCATTTTTTTGGTTGCAGCCATCATTGTTGTTTGGCAGGTCCAGGCTGGATTCGAACCCGCCAGCTTAGGTGTATGTGGATGGTGCCTTAGCCCGTTGAGCCACAGGTGCAGAGCCAACTCCAGCTTAAGCAATTATCTTGCCTCCCAAGTAGCTGGGACTACAAGTGCCTGCTGCAAAGCCTAGCTATTTTCTTGTTGTAATTGTCATTGTTGCTTGGCAGGCCAGGGTTGGTTTCTAACCCACCAGCTCCAGTGTATGTAGCTGGTGCCCTAGCTGCTGAGCTACAGGCTCTGAGCCAGGGTTCACACTTTTAAAAATTTCTTTAGTGTTGGCTCGGTGCCTGTGGCTCAACGGGCTAAAGTGCCAGCCACGTACACCTGAGCTGGTGGGTTCGAATCCAGCCCAAGCATGCCAAACAACCATGACGGCTGCAACCAAAAATGGTCGGGTGTTGTGGCGGGCACCTGTAGTCCCAGCTACTTGGGAGGCGTAGGCAAGAGATTTGCTTGAGCCCAGGAATTGGAGGTTGTTGTGAGCTGTGATGCCACGGCACTCTATCCAGGGTGACAGCTTGAGGTTCTGTCTCAAAAAAAAAAAAAAAATTTCTTTAGCGTCTAGCTGACGAGACACATCAGGGTGGATTATCACACCTGCTCCTATATTCACTCTTCTAGGAGATGTTGTTTGTATTAAAGCACACAAAGAAAATCCAGCCACATGCAGGTAAAGACCCGGAAGGGGATAAATATTTTAATAACCTTTTCGGATGATTAGGGATATTCTTCTCTGATACTACACAAAACTTAACAAGTGGAAGGTCTTAGTAGTTTGTTGCTATGTGGAATCTGAAATGGCATCAGTACAATTTTGGTATGGTATCACATTAGAATCCATTGGTTTACTTAGCACTTTGAAAGGATCTTTTATTTACATCTAGTTTGTTAGCATCATGCATTGGTCTTTTAGAAAATATTGGTTGGGCTCGGCGCCTATGGCTCAGCGGGCTAAGGCGCCAGCCATGTACACCTGAGCTGGTGGGTTCGAATCCAGCCCGGGTCCGCCAAACAACAATGATGGTTGCAACCTGAAACCAAAAAATGGCCGGGTGTTGTGGCAGGCGCCTGGAGTCCCAGCTACTTGGGAAGCAGAGGCAGGAGACTTGCTTGAGCCCAGGAATTGGAGGTTGCTCTAAGCTGTGATGCCATGGCACTCTATCCAGGGTGACAGCTTGAGGCTCTGTCTCAAAAAAAAAAAAAGAAAGAAAGAAAAAGAAAATATTGGTTGTAGTCTTTGACAGAATCAGCACCAAAAAAGGTAAAAATAACAAAAAGAAAAAATAGGGTGATGCCTGTGGCTCAGTGAGTAGGGTGCTGGCCCCATATACCAAGGGTGACAGGTTCGAACTCAGCCCCCAGCCAAACTGCAACAACAAAAATAGCCCGGTGTTGTGGCAGATGCAGTCAGGCAGGCACCTGTAGTCCCAGCTACTCAAGAGGCTGAGGCAAGAGAATTGCCTAAGCCCAGGAGCTGGAGGTTGCTGTGAGCTGTGATGCTACAGCACTCTACTGAGGACAACTTAGTGAGACTCTATAAATAAATAAATAAATAATGTAATATTCACTAACACCACCACCAATCACGTTGAAAATCCTTAAAGTCCTGGGAAACCATGAAACTACTGGTGGCAGATGTAAGTTTTCCAAAATTTTAATGTTTGCTTAAAAGTCACAATTTTATCATTGGCAACAAATATTGTCAATTGTTTACTGTGAAGCAACACTCTACATTTTTTCATTTTTGCAAAAATGTCTGCCAAACACCCACATCTGAAAAACCACAGCTTGTCATCACTCTCACATACAAATAGTGTTCCATGAAAAATGTAGCTACCGGTTGGTGCCTGTAACTCACTGGGGCACCGGCCACATACATCAGGGTTAGCAGAATTGAAACCTGCCTGGGCCTGCTAAACAACAATGACAACAATAACAAAATAGATGGGCATTGTGGTGGGCACCTCCCAGCTACTTGGGAGGCTGAGGCAAGAGAATCACTTAAACCCAAGAGTTGGAGGTTGCTGTGAGCTGTGACGCCCCGGCAATCTACTGAGGGTGACAAAGTGAGACTCTGTCTCAAAATAAATAAATAAATAAAGGGCTCGGGCCTGTGGCTCAAGCAGCTATGGTGCCATCCACATACACCTGAGCTGGCGGGTTCAAATCCAGCCTGGGCCCTCCAAACAACGACAGCTACAATCAAAAAATAGCTGGGCGTTGTGGCCGGTGCCTGTAGTCTCAGCTTCTTGGGAGGCGGAGGCAGGAGAATCGCTTGAGCCCAGGAGTTGGAGGTTGCTGTGAGCTGTGATGCCACAGCACTCTATCCAGGGTGACAGCTTGAGGCTCTGTCTCAAAAAAAAGAAAAGAAAAGAAATGAAAAATGTAGCTAGCTGGCTTGGCGCCTGTGGCTCAAGCAGCTAAGGTGCCAGCCATATACACCTGAGCTGGCAGGTTTGAATCCAGCCTGAGCCCGCCGAACAACAGTGACGGCTGCAACCCGTTGTGGTGGGTGCCTGTAGTCCCTGCTACTTGGGAAGCAGAGGCAGGAGAGTCGCTTGAGCCCAGGAGTTGAAGGTTACTATGAGCTGTGATGCCACAGCACTCTACCTAGGGTTGAGAGCTTGAGGTTCCGTCTCAAAAACAAAAAACAAAAAAATGTAGCTAGCTAATACTGCAATTCATATTATTGCACACATGCTTTCTCTGGAAACAACTGTATGCAATAGAGGTGCTTTATGTGTATTTCCTATTTGTCACTTCTAACAAAATACCAAAAAGCTGTGAACTCCTGGCCAATATTTAATAAAATTAATAATTTTGCATTGCTTCATCAACCAAGGGCTTTCTTTTTTTGGGGGGGTTTTTTTTAGAGACAGAGTCTCACTTTGTTGCCCTTGGTAAAGTGCCATGGCTTCATGGCTCACAGCAACCTCCAGCTCCTGGGCTTAGTCAATTCTCTTGTCTCAGCCTCCCAAGTAACTGGGACTACAGGCGCCCACCACAACGCCCGGCTATTTTTTTGTTGCAGTTTGGCCAGGGCCAGGTTTGAACCTGCCACCCTTGGTATATGGGGCCGGCACCCTACTCACTGAGCCACAGGCACCGCCCCAACCTAGGACTTTCTTAAGTAAGTGGCTTTCATGTGCTTCCAGTGTGTGGCTATAAAGACACAGCGCAATGCCTGAGCTTAGCGGCTAGGGCCCAGCCACGTACATGGGAGCTGGCAGGTTCGAATCCAGCCTGGGCCTGCCAGCAACAATGACAATTACAACCAAAAAATAGCCGGGTGTTGTGGCAGGCACCTGTAGTCCCAGCTACTTGCGAGGCCAAGGCAAGAGAATCGTTTAAGCCCAAGAGTTGGAGGTTGCTGTGAGCTGTGATGCCATGGCATTCTACAGAGGGCAATAGCTTGAGACTCTGTCTCAAAAAAAAAGAAAAAGAAAAAAGAACACAACGCAACTTGGTATCATTGCTTTGATTCCTACTACAGAGATGCCATTGCTTTTTCATGATCAGTGCAAATGTCAACATGGTAGAAAAGGCAATGAAAATAATCTCAGACCTCCTATAAAGCTCTTGAGAGCCCCCAGGTGTCACCAAACCACACTTGGAGAACTGCGGCCCTATTTTCCTATTGGTGGTTAATTTTTTTCTTACTAATTTAAAAAGGCCTTTTAAATTGAATTTAGATTAACCCTAGCATTCCATATATCATAAAAATATCATTGTTTGCATTTGTGGGGAGGGGGTTGGGGAATGAGGGTATGTGTTTATAAATGTGTCTTAGTCTGTTTGTGACGTTATAATAAAATACCACTGTCTGGGTAATTTGCAAACAATAGAAAGTTATTTCTTACAGTTCTGGAGGTTGGAGAGTCCACAGTGAAGGTGCCAGCAGGTTTGATGCCTTGTGAGGGTTGTTCTCTGTTTCCAAGGTGGCACCTTGTTGCCTCCTTCTCTGGAGGACACAAGGCAGAAAGGATGGAAGAAGCAAACCCACTTCCTCCAGCCCTTTTATAAGGTGCCAGTCCAGGAGGGCTCTGCTCTAAAGATAGTAACTTTTTTTTTTTTTGAGACAGAGTCTATTTTTGTCTCCCTCAGTAGAGTGTCGTGGCCTCACAGCAACCTCAAACTCTTGAGCTCCAGCAATTCTCTTGCCTTAGCCTCCCGAGTAGCTGGGAATACAGGCATCCGCCACAATACCTGGCTATTTTTAGAGACTGGGTCTCACTCTTGCTCAGGCTGGTCTTGAACCTGTGACCTCAGGCAGTCCACCCTCCTTGGTCTCCCAGAGTGCTAGGATTACAAACCACCATGCTGGCCTTAGTCACCTCTTAAAAGTCCCCCATCTTGGCTTGGTGCCTGTGGCTCAACAGACTAAGGCGCCAGCCACGTACACCTGAGCTGGTGGGTTCAAATCCAGCCCGGGCCCACCAAACAAGAACAGCTGCAACAAAAAATGACTGGGCATTGTGGAGAGTGCTTGTAGTACCAGCTACTTGGGAGGCGGAGGCAGGAGACTTGCTCGAGCCTAGGAATTGGAGGTTGCTGTGAGCTGTGACGTCACGCACTCTATCCAGGGTGACAGCTTGAGGCTCTGTCTCAAAAAAAATAATAATAAAAATATCCAGGGGTTATGGCAGGCACCTGTACTTACAGCTACTCAGGAAACTGAGGCCAGAGAATGACTTGAGCCCGAGAGTTTGAGGTTGCCGTGAGCTATGAGGCCACAGCCCTCTACCAAAGGAGACAAAGTGAGACTATGTCTCAAAAAATAAAAACAAACGAAAAAAGAAATGAAAAAACATTGTGTGGCACCTGTGGCTCAAAGGAGTAGGGCTCTAGCCCCATATGCCAGAGGTGGAGGGTTCAAACCCAGCCCTGGCCAAAAAAAAAACTCAGCAAATCCTCCCCATATTTCTTTCTTTCTTTCTTTTTTTTTTTTTTGGAGACAGAGCCTCAAGCTGTCACCCTGGATAGAGTATTGTGGCATCACAGCTCACAGCAACCTCCAATTCCTGGGCTCAAGTGAGTCTCTTGCCTCTGCCTCCCAAGTAGCTGGGACTACAGGCACCAAGCCCAAATTCTCCCCATATTGACGGGTAAATATTTGATATCTGCTAATTGCCTTTACATTATCCTAGTGGTTTGAAAATTTTACCTTTTGGCCGGGCGCAGTGGTGGAAGCGAGTGAATTGCCCTGAGGTCATAGGTTCGAGAACAGCCTGTGCAAGAGCCTGAGCCGGTCCTTAAAGAGTGGCGTGGTTGTCCGGCCTGCAGGACCCAGACGGCTGGGTGAGAACCGCTCTCCTGGTCTACCTCACCGCCTGGGGATTGGGTAGGTGACCTCATGGCGAAGCCCGTGCGCGCCCCCTCGCGGCCTCCGTGAGCAGCACGTAGAGTCTCCGCGGGTGGGAAGCCTGGTTGGGACAGTGACTACCAGACCAGCTTTTACTGCTGACCAAGGACCTGTTCATCTGTCTGCCTTTACCCCCACTCCCAGTGCTTCCTACAGAAGACCTCTTGTATATTATATGCATATGTACACGAAATGTCTGGAATAGACGAATCTGTAGACAGAAAGTAGACCAGTGGCTGCCAGGGTTGGGGGAGTGACTACTAAAAGATACTGGTTTTTCCTTTTTGAAATATAAAAACGTGGCTCGGCGCCTGTGGCTCAACGGGCTAAGGTGCCAGCCACGTACATCTGAGCTGGCAGGTTCGAATCCAGCCTGGGCCTGCCAAACAATGACGGCTGCAACCAAAAAATGGCCCGGCGTTGTGGCGGGCGCCCGTAGTCCCAGCTACTTGGGAGGCGGAGGCAAGAGACTCGCCGAGCCCAGGAATTGGAGGTAGCTGTGAGCTGTGATGCCACAGCACTCTATCCAGGGTGACAGCTTGAGGCTCTGTCTCAAAAAAAAAAGAAAGAAATATAAAAACGTTTTGGAAATAGAGGTGATGGCTGCACAACCTTGTGAATACACTAGAAGCCACAGCATTGTGTACCCTAAAATGGTGAATTTGAATGGTGACATCTGAATTAAATTTCAATTAAAAGAGAAGTGAATGGATAAGAAGGTGGCAGGGGTTTTTTTTGTTTTTTTTGTTTTGAGACAGAGTCTCAAGCTGTCACCCTGGGTAGAGTGCTGTGGCATCATAGCTCACAACAACCTCTAACTCTTGGGCTTAAGTGATCCTCTTGCCTCGGTTTTCTATTTTTAGTAGAGATGAGGTCTTGCTTTTGCTGAGGCTGGTCTCAAATTTGTGAGTTCAAGCTATCCACCTGCCTCAATCTTCCCAAGTGCTAGGATTACAGGCGTGAGCCACCTCAACCAGCCTGGCAGGTATATGAAAATTGCCCTCGTTACGCCTAGCACAGCAGCTCAGGCCTGTAATCCTAGCACTTTGGGAGGCCTAGGTGGGTGGACTGCTTGAGTTCAAGAGATCGAGACCTATCTCTACTAGAAATAGAAAAACTAATCTCTCTTCGTGGCAGGCCCTTATAGTCTAGTCCCATATACTCTGGAGGCCAAGGTAAGAGGATTGCTTGAGCCCAGGAATTTGAGGCTTCTCTGAGCTATGATACTCCAGCACTCTACTGAGGGCAACAAAGTGAGACTCTGTCTCAAAAAAAAAAACATCGCCTCCCTCAGATATGGTTTGAACATCCATAATTTCATTTTTTTTTTTTTGAGACAGAGTCTCACTTTATCACCCTGGGTAGAGTGCCGTGGCATCACACAGCTCACAGCAACCTCCAACTCCTGGGCTTAGGCGATTCTCTTGCCTCAGCCTTCCAAGTAGCTGGGACTACAAGCACCCGCCACATCGCTTGGCTATTTTTTTGTTGCAGTTCGGCTGGGGCTGGGTTTGAACCCACCACCCTCGGTATATGGGGCCAGTGCCTTACTGACTGAGCCACAGGCACTGCCCCATAATTTCATTTTTTACACAAAATTCGTTTCAAATACTGGGAAGTCAGACTGAAATATCTTTTGCTTCTTGGCTCTAGACATATATTTTCTTTTCTTTTATTTCTTTTTGGGGGGGCAGAATTTCACTATGTTGCCCTCGGTAGAGTGCTGTGGCGTCACAGCTCACAGCAACCTCCAACTCTTGGGCTTAAGCAATTCTCTTGCCTCAGCCTCTCAAGTTGCTGGGAGTACAGGTGCCTGCCACAATGCCTAGCAATTTTTTGTTGGAGTTGTCATTGTTGCTTAGGTGACCCAGGCTGGTTTCAAACCAGCCGGCCTTGGTGTATGTGGCTGGCACCCTAACCACTGTGCTATGGGTGCTGAGCCTAGACATATATTTTCTGTATGTTTTGTCACCTCTTTTATGCTAAAATCACTAATTGCTTAACCTACTTGTAAATTGTTAAGCTAATTGCTTAGGTACTTGAAAAAAATCATTGATATATTTTGTACTGATGACCTCATTCTGTGGCTCCATTGTGTATGTATGTTTCAATCAGATGTTTTAAGTGTTGAAAAAATTGTGGCCTCAGCAGCACCTGTGGCTCAGTGGGTAGGGCTCTGGCCTCACATATGGAGGGTGTCGGGTTCGAACCTAGCCCCGGCCAAACTGCAACAAAAAAACAGCCAGGCATTCTGGTGGGCGCCTTAGTCCCAGCTACTCTGGAGGCTGAGGCAAGAGACTTGCCTAAGTCTAGGAGTTGGAGGTTGCTGTGAGCTATGATGCCACAGCACTCTACCAAGGGCAATAAAGTGAGACTCTTGTGTCTAAAAAACCAAGAAAAGAAAAGAAAAGAAAATCTTGTGGCCTTTCTATGCATGAGGAAGAAATGTGTACTCCAGTAGGTGTCTAGTCAGAAATGAGTTATGAATGTGGCTTAAACCTAGACACACATATCCACACAAGATGCTTTTGATTCCTAAGGTATTCAGTTCAAATCCTGGGTTAAATATAGCTTGAAATTATTTTTGGTTTTGGAGACAGAGCCTTACTCTATGCCCTGGATAGAGTGCTATGGTATTATAGCTGACAGCAACCTGAAACTCTTGGGCTTAAGCGATCCTCTTGCCTTAGCCTCCTGAATAGCTGGGATTGGACTACAGATGCCAGTGCAACACCCGGTTAGTTTCTCGTTTCTCTTTTTTTAGTAGTGACAGGGTATCAGACCTGGTCTTGCTCGGGCTGGTCTGGAATGCCTGAGATCAAGTGTTGCACTCATCTAGGCCTCCCAGAGTGCTAGGATTATGAAATGTGGTACATCTCCCATGCCCAGCCTGAATTTTTGTTTTTTAATTGAGACAAAGTCTCACTTTGTCACCCTCAATAGAGTGCTGTTGATCTCAAACTCCTGGGCTCAAGTGATTCTCTTGCCTCAGCCTCCCTAGTAGCTGGGACTACAGGTGCCTGCCATAACGCCTGGCTATTTTTTTTTTCTTGTTTAGCAGATCTGAGCCAGGTTTGAACCCACCAGCCCCGGAGCATGTGGCCAGCACCCTAACCACTGATCTATGGATGCCCTGAAGTTTTTTTTTAATAGCTCAAAATTTCAGCCCACCTGTGGTTGATGTGCAAGCTAGCAGATGAGGCCACACATCGTTCAATTCCCTGGCTCATATTTTTAAAATAAAGCAGGGCTGCCAGGCGCAGTGCCTCATGCCTGTAATCAATCCCAGCACTTGGGAGGCTGAGGTAGGTGTATTTCCTTGAGCTCACAATTTCAAGAAAAACCTGAGCAAGAGGTTTAGAGCCCTGTCTCTAAAACATAGCCAGGTGCTGTGGCAGGCACCTGTAGTTCCAGCTACCTGGGAGGCTGAGGCAAGACAATTGCTTGAACCCAAGAGTTTGAGGTTGCTGTGAGTTAAGATGTCACAGCACTCTACCGAGGGTGAACAAGTGAGACTCTATCTCAAAAAAAAAAAAAAAAAGTAGTGTTGATGAATATTTGGATTATGTATACATTTTTTTTTTTTTTTGTAGTTTTTGACTGGGGCCAGGTTTGAACCCGCTACCTCCTGTATGTGGGACGGGCGTCCTAATCCTTGAGCCACAGGTGCTGCCCTATGTACACATTTTATATTAATAATGGCTTTCAGCTCAGTGCCTATGGCTCAAGCGGCTAAGGCGCCAGCCACATACACCTGAGCTGGCGGGTTCCAATCCATCCCTGGCCCACAAAACAACAATGACGGCTACAACCAAAAAATGGTCGAGCATTGTGGCAGGTGCCTGTGGTCCCAGCTACTTGGGAGGCAGAGGCAGGAGAATCGCTTGAGCCCAGGAGTTGGAGGTTGCTGTGAGCTTTGATGTCACAGCACTCTACCCAGGGCGACAGCTTGAGCCTCTATCTCAAAAAAAAAAAAAAAAGGCTGTAAAAATTTTCTAGTTTGTTGTCACAGATTGGAGGATACTCAGGAAACATAAGTATCCATGAAAATCTTAAATAAATACATGTGAGATCTAGAACCAGAGAAAGACATTAATGGGAAAAAATGGTAAAAATTGAGTAAGGTCAGGCCTTGAAGAATTTTTGGTTAATGCTGTAGCATCAGTGTTAGTTTTCTGGATTTGATAAGTATGCCGTGATCATGTCAGACAGTAACTTCAAGGGAAGCTGGGTGAAGAATGTGAGAGAAATCTCTATACTATAGGCGAAAAGCCTGTATGTCTTTGCCTCTGCCATTCTGAGAGTGAGCATGTACAGATCTTAATTGACACAATCTAGGAGAGACCAGAGCAGAACTCCAAATATGGCCAGCGAATGTTGGAATTAAAATTCCCATGATCTGGGCGGCGCCTGTGGCTCATTGAGTAGGGCGCCGGCCCCATATACCGAAGGTGGTGGATTCAAATCCAGCCTAGGCAGAACTGCAAAACAAAAAAAATAGCAGGGCGTTGTGGCGGGCACCTGTAGTCCCAGCTACTCGGGAGGCTGAGGCAAGAGAATCGCCTAAGCCCAGGAGTTGGAGGTTGCTGTGAGCTGTGTGATGCCACAGCACTCTACTAAGGGCGATAAAGTGAGACTCTGTCTCTACAAAAAAAAAAAAAAAAAAAAAAAAATCAATCAATAACAAAAATAATAATAATAAAACTCCCATGATCTTAGGCCGCTTGGAGGCTTGGAGTTTGCACACAAACCCTAAGTATGCTTTAGGAATTTCCAGCTTGTGTTCTTTTAAGATTAAGTTACAGCCTCCAAATAGGTGGAGGTCTCAAAGAGCAGGCATTCATTCAGCCTTTCTCCCTCCTCCGCTGTGGTCTGCAACATTATCAGTATGTGGGCCAGACTGCTGATGGCTGACGGCATGTTTTACCTTGAAAGTTATTTTAAGCAAAGTAAAAACAAAGAAGAAAGTATAGTTGTTAATCAGCAGACTTGCAGGTGCAGTAGAAAAAATAATCAAGCTTTGCAATGTAGCTATATGATTATTAATTAACAATGTCTGAGTGCAAAACCGACTATATAAGCTGGAAAAAATTAAAGTTTTTTTGCTACTTTCCATAATAAGTTAGTAGACTCTTCTACTCCATACTATTCCAATGCAAGTCCTTTACTCTGCGACACCGACCAGCTGATAGAAACTTCACGCAACACTATACTTTTTTTCTTGCAACTTTTCTGTAAATCTTAAATTATTTCAAAAAATTTTTTCAGGCTCAGTGCCTGTGGCTCAAGTGGCTAGGGCGCCAGCCACATGCACCTAAGCTGGCAGTTTTGAATCCAGCCTGGGCCCGCCAAACAACAATAATGGCTGCAACCAAAAAATAGCCAGGCGTTGTGGGGGGCGCCTTTAGTCCCAGCTACTTGGGAGGCAAAGGCTGGAGAATTGCTTGAGCCCAGGAGTTGGAGATTGCTGTGAGCTGTGATGACACAGCACTCTACCCGGGGCGACAGCTTGAGGCTCTATCTCAAAAACAAAAAAAAAACAAAAAAAAAAACAACTAGGCCATTAGAGAAATCCCGGACAAGAAGAGAAAAACTGAACATGCAGACACCAGAGACACACACAGAGGAAAGTAGCCACAAGCTAAGGACAGAGGCCTCGGAACAAACTGCCAATACCTTGACCTTGGACTTCCACTCTCCAGAACTGTAAGA
>CAUYON010049618.1:0-12792 GCA_963573935.1 Arctocebus calabarensis
TCAAGAGGCAGGTAGTACCAATGGACACACCCCTGGCCACTCTGTGAACATATAAGAAAACTGTGCATGCAAAATAGTCAAGTAAATATTTCAACCCAAAAGCTATCATGACCTGTGGAATTCCTCTAGAGAGAATGACCAGGGAATTGGCCACAGTCAGGTGCTTGAGCATCAAATCCATGGATCTTGGCTTACATCCACTGACATAAAAGAATGTATAATGATACAAGAGTGAAAAATTCCCCAGGATTCCAATGACAATCTGTAATAGGAAGATAATTCCTATATTCAAATCCACAGAGGCCATTCTGTCATTTTCCAAGACTTATATTTCGCATTCATATGCAGAGGGTTCTGTGTGGAAACATGAGTTGTAAGATACATTTCCATGGAAAATAATTTTGCTATTTATTATTCCTTCCTCCTGAGAATTAAGGGTTAAACAATGTTTTACCTATTCCAACATTTAATATTCATAATCCTATGCATTAGGGCTTAATAATATCTTCTATTATCAACCAGGAGAATTCAACCACAGGAAGGTTAGGTGACTCACCTATGTAGCAGTAGAGTAAGGATTTGAACCTGGGTAGCCTGGTTGCGTGACATTAGTATTCACTACTGTGGTATAGTATGACACTTACCTAGTGGTGTATATGTATACACTCACATATATAAATATATATAAATATCCTGTTGTATTTGAATTTTTACTTCAAAAATTCCCATTTTTGTCTAACTAGTCTAAAAACCAATGTAACTTATAAATGAATATTCAGAGGCCTTAATAAATTATAGATGCACTGAATAATTTTATATGATCCAATTTGATTAATTTAAAGCAGATAAATGTTAGAATGGCAACAGAATAACTCATTTCATTTTTGTATAGACAAAAAAATCAATGGCACCCATCATAGAGAAATAAATGTATAAAATTATGCCATATGCTAAAATATGAGACATGGAGCATAAAAAGGTGAAAATACATTTTAGAAAATAATTATCTTTAAAGATTATATATGTTATACAATAACTAAGAAAATGCCATGAAGGTTATGTTAAACAGTTTGATGAAAATATTTCAGACTGTATATGAAGCCAGCACATTGTACCCCACGATTGCACTAATGTACATAGCTAAAATTAAAAAAAGAAAAAGATTATGTATGTTTATTATTTAAGAATAACTGAAATAAATAGTTAATCTAGAAAAGCTATTAAAATATAATATAAATGTGCAAAATGAAATATGAAGAAATGGAATCTTGCACATTTCATACATTGAAAAGGGAAAAAACAGAGATTGGTAGTGAGCTTATGAGCAACTTGTTTTACGACCAGAGAAAATATAACAAGAAACATAAGAGCCTTAAATCTGCTTTTTGTCCTGATGAGAGTATATTTAAAAATTTACTGATTCCTTTGAAATTAAAATTTTAAATTAAGTCCTTTATTTTTGCTGTCTAAACCCTCTGTTATGATGTCAACTATTTCTTAAAGGTCCCTCCCTAATGTCAGGAAGAAAAATGGTTTCATCATGATCAATAGACCACAGATATTTTCAGTAGAGACACATTGACTGTCTCCACTAAGCATGTCACATCCAAATTACAGAAAGACAATTATATTTCAGCAATCACTACTCAGTCACAGTGTTTGTTCTGATAATTAGATCATTCAATTGGCTCTATTGTATTAATTTAAGAACTCCCATGCATACAACTTTAACAGAAATAACTGTACTACTCCTGAAAATATCTTTGTGACTTCTGCATGCTGTCTAAAATACCAGATTCATTTTGAAATTAGTCTTGAAATCCATTAAAGTTCAGACCTTAATAATATTTTGATCAAACATCAAGAACTCCTTCAGGGAGAATATCATGAGATTACATTAGCAGAAGTAATGGCTGGGTTTAAGGTCTCCGACCTCTGGGTCCTCTGTACAAGCTCACCTCATGCCTCAGGAATTATTTATTCCTCCTTCCTGTGTACTTTTACCCCTGGACAACTTCCTACCCAAAAAGATTTTCTTTCCCAGACACCTATCCTGAATCCAGATATACATTTTTCTCCTACAGCCTGTCTTTTAAAATGAAGTAGAAAATACCAGATTTCTTGTTGTTGCCAGGACTGTGAGCTCCACATGATGGTCATGATGGCTGCAGTGTGTGTGGGAGGGGGAGACAGATCCCGAAATATGGGTTTGCAATTCTGTGACCTCACCTCCCCACAGAACTGCAATTATCATCTCATGTACAGTGACAGTGCCAGTTCATGCTTGGGGAGCTGAGTATAGTTCTGAAAACCTTTTTAATTTCTACCAGTAAATATATCTAAAGAGAAAATTGGAGCATTTGGGAGAGATTGTTTTCCATTATTCCTGGAGGCAGACATGGTCTCTTGTGGATCTCTCATGGAGCAGAAAACACTAAAGTCTGTTTTCAGGAAGGTTATGTATTTCTTTTCTTTTTTTCTTTATTTTTACATATACATGTGTTTATTACATTTCCTTTTTTTTGCCTTCACAAAATTAAAAAGGCTTAAAATTCAATACCAATAACAATGTTTAAGATAAGAACTAGAAACAAAATCCTCAGAAAGAATGAATGAACATAAATATATTCAGAAAAGGAATCAGAGAATTGTTACATTGAAATATTAAGTAATATTAATAATGATGATGATGCAAAGAAAGTAACATCCACATTGTCAAATAAGAGTATGTCTATTATAGAATGCTTTGACTCTGACATTCAGTATGGAGTCATCAGTTAACTTCTTTTTTTAAGTCTCAAAAAATAGACAACTAATATTTATAAATAAAAGTAAAAGATAATTTTAAAAAATAAATCATGCAAAATCTTACAGACAATAGAAAATGAAGAAATATTTCAAAATCATTCTACTTGATCTGGGTGCACCTGAGATTAAAATTGGAGAAAGTATATTATTCTAAAGGGGAAATTACAAACATATGTCACTTATAAATGAGGATGTAATATCCTAAACAACATATTAACAAGTTGAATTAAAAATTAATGTTTAGGGGTTGTGTCTGTGGCTCAAAGGAGTAAGGTGCCAGCCCCATATGCCAGAGGTATTGGGTTCAAGCCCAACCCTGGCCAAAACTGCAAAAAAAAAATTTATGTTTAAGTAATGTACTTTGGTCAAAATTAAATCCAATTCATGTGAAAATTAGTCACTATTTTCTTTTATTTTTCTTCTTTTGCTTTCCCTCACCCCTCCCCTCCTTCTCTATCTGATCTCCCCTTTCCCGATGCTCCACTGTGTCATTAGTTGTCATTAGTTGTCTTCATATCAAAATTGAATGCATAGTATTCGTACTTCTCCATTCCTGTGATGCTTCACTAAGAATAATGTGTTCCACCTCCATCCAGGTTAGTACAAATGCTGCAAAATCTCCATTCTTTTTATGGCTGAATAATATTCCATAGTATACATAAACCGCAGCTTACCAATCCATTGCTGGGTTGAAGGACATTTAGGTTGTTTCTACATTTTGACAATTGTAAATTGGTCTGTGATGAACAGCCTAGTACAAGTATCTTTATAATAAAAGTATATTTTCCTTCTGGATAAATGCCCAGTAAAGGGATTGCAGGATCAAACAGGAGGTCTAGGTTGAGTTCTTTGAGGTTTCTCCATACTTCCTTCCAGAAAGGTTGCATTAGTTTGCAGTCCCACCAGCAGTGTTAAAGTGTTCCTTTCTCTCCACATCCGAGCCAGCAACTGCAGTTTTGAGATTTTGTGATATGGGCCGTTCTTTCTGGGGTTTGGTGATAGCTCAGGGTGGTTTTAATTTGCATTTCTTTAATAATTAGGAATGATGAGCATTTTTTTGTATGCTTACTAGCCATACGTCCGTTGTCTTTAGAGAAGATTCTATTCATCTCTCTTCTCCACTGATATATGGGATTGTTGGTTTTTTTCTTGTGGATTAATTGAAGTTCTGTATAGATCCTGGTTATGAAGCATTTGTCTGATTCAAAATATGCAAATACCTTTTCCCACTGGGTAGGTTGTCTATTTGCTTTGATTGTTGTCTCCTTGGCTGTACAGAAGCTTTTCAGTTTAATTAAATCCCATTTGTTTATAATTACTGTTGCTGCTATTGCCATGGCAGTCTTCCTCATAAAGTCTTTACCCAGACTGATATCTTCCAGTGTTTTTCCTATTTTTTCTTTGAGGATTTTTATTGTTTTATGCCTTAAATTTAAGTCCTATATCCATCTTGAATCAATTTTTGTCAGTGGAGAAAGGTAGGGGTCCAGTTTCAGTCTTTTAATGTGGCTATCCAATTCTTCCAGCACCATTTATTGAATAGGGAGTCTTTCCCCAGCAGAGGCTCTTGTTTGGTTTATCAAAGATTAGGTGGCTGTAGGTTATTGATTTCATTTCCTGGTTTTCTATTCGATTCCAAATGTCTATGTCTCTATTTTTGTGCCAGTACCATGCTGTCTTCACCACTATGGCTTATAATACAGCCGAAAATATGATATGGTGATACCCCCGGCATTGTTTGTATTACTAAGAACTGCTTTAGCTATATGGGGTTTTTTATGGTTCCATTCAAAACGCAGAATCATTTTTTTTTTTTTTGAGACTTGAAAGTAGGATGTTGGTATTTTAATAGGGATGGCGTTGAATCGGTAAATTGCACTGGGAAGTATAAACATTTTAACAATGTTGATTCTTACCATCCATGAGCATGGTATGTTTTTCCATTTGTTAATGTCTTCTGTTATAGCTTTTCTTAGGGCTTCATAATTTTCTTTATAGAGGTCCTTCACCTCTTTTCTTAGGTATATTCCTAAGTATTTCACTTTCTTTGGGGCAATGGTGAAGGGAGTTGAGTCCTTAATTAACCTCTCATCTTGGCTGTTGTTGGCATATACAAAGGCAACTGACTTGTGGACACTGATTTTATATCCTGAGACATTACAGAATGTTTTGATGACTTCCAAGAGTCTTGTGGTTGCATCTTTAGGGTTCTCTAAGTGTAAGATCTTATCATCAGCAAAAAGGGAGAGTTTGACCTCCTCTGTTCCCATTCAGATGCCCTTTATTTTCTTGTCTTGTCTAATTGTATTGGCTAAAACTTCTAGGACTATGTCGAATAGTAATGGTGATAGAGGACAACCTTGTCTGGTTCCAGTTCTAAGAGGAAAAGCTTTCAGTTTTACTCTATTCAGTAAAATATTAGCTGTGGGTTTGTCATAGACAGCTTCTATCACTTTAAGAAATATGCCACCTATACCTATACTCCTCAGTGTTCTAATTAGAAAAGGATGGTGGATTTTATGGAATTTTTTTTTGCATCTATTGAGAGGATCATATAGTCTTTGGTTTTGCTTATTTTGATATGGTGAATAATGTTTATAGACTTGCATATACTAAACCAGCCTTGCATCCCTGGGATGAAACCTACTTGATCATGATGTATGACTTTTTTGATGATAAGGTGTAATTTATTGGCTAAGACTTTGTTGAGAATTTTTGCATCTGCATTCATTGGTGAAATTGGTCTGAAATTCTCCTTTTTAGTTGGGTCTTCTCCTGGTTTTTGTATCAGGGTGATTTTTGCTTCATAGAACATGTTGGGGAAGATTCCTTCCTCCTCATTTTTTTGGAATAATTTCTGCAGTATAGGAATAAGCTATTCTTTGAAGGTTTAATAAAATTCTGGTGTGAAGCCATCCAGACCAGGGCATTTTCTTGTTGGAAGCTTTTTTATTGTTTCTTTGATCTTGGTGCTTGAAATTGGTCTGTTCAGGAGGTCTATTTCATCTGGGGTAAGTCTAGGGAGGGAGTGTGATTCCAAATATTGCTCAATTTCCTTCACATTGTCAAATTTCTGGGCATAAAGTTTCTGACAGTATTCAAAGATGATCTCTTGTATCTCTGTGGCATCAGTTATTATGTTGTACCTGTCACCACCCATAAGAAAAAAAACTCAGACTCCACTTCAGGCATGAATCAGATGGTAATTTATTACACCTGCACAGGGGAACTCCACTCCTAGGAGTGGGCGGCCCCCAAGAGAAAAGCAGCCTTTTATACCTTTTTTTGTTGCTATGTGACAAGCCAACCAAAAACAGAAACAAAACGTGGCAGTTAGCTCTTGGCGGCATTACTATATGGTGGTTGGCTCTGGGGGGTTCTGCATGGTGGTTGGCATTGGGACAGCTTGGGAAACACAGGTGTTGCTGTGTGTCGGTTGGCATGGGGACAACTTGGAAAGCTCAGTAGCTTGGAAAACTTTGCTTGAGTGGCCATGGCTACAGGGAACTCAGAGAATTTCCTTGTTCTGAAACTTGTTCTCGGAATTTTCCCTGGGGGAGGTGGAGACATGCTGGGACTCAGGCTGAGACACTTAGGGGCCTTTAGGGGTCTTCTTGCTGTTTTGGTCATTACAGTTATTTCCCCTTTGTCAATTCTGATTGAGGTTACTGGAGATTTTACTTTTTTACTTCTAGTTAATCAAGCCAAAGGTTTATCTATTTTATTTATTGTTTCAAGAAACTATTTTTTTCCTTGTTTCATTAATTTTCTGAATGATTCTTTTGTTTTCAATTTCATTAATCTCTGATTTAATTAATTTATTTGATTGATTTAATTGAAGATTATGCATTTCATTATATCTCTACTTCCATGAGCCTTTCTTCTATCCCCAATTTATATTTATGTATTCTTTTAGAGACAGAGTCTCACTATGTTGCACTTAGTTGTGTACTGTAGCATCACAGCTCACAGCAACCTCCAACGCTTGGGCTTAAGCAATTCTCTTGCCTCAGCCTCCCAAGAATCTGGGACTACAGACGCCTGCTAAATGCCCAGCTATTTTTTGCTGCAGTTGTCTTTGTTGTTTAGCTGGCCCAGGCTGGGTTCAAACCCGCCAGCCTCAGTGGATGTGGCTATCACCAGAACCATTGTCCTATGACTGATGAGCCTCTACCCCAAATTTAATTCTTTGTGAATCCTAAGACCCCTAAGTACCACTATAGGTTCATTTATGGGCAGAAAAATACAATCATTCAAACTAATCAAAGGGTTTTTCAAGGTAAATGTGGGCAGAATGACCTATTTGGGGAAAGTGAACATAGGAAACAGATCCAGAGGCTTTAATAAAAATTTAAATCAGAGCTGATGGATATAAGTTGAGAAAAAAGATTTTAGAAGGTAGAATAGTTTCTATTAAGAGATGCTTCCAATTAGCCTGTTGGGAATATAGTGGGCTGCTTTGTAGATTCCTGTGTTCCCAGCGTGGGTTAATGGGTTAGTCTATGGACTCTAATGGAGCTAGGTGTTCAGCATCCTTAGGGGAGCTGGGGAAGAGGCATTTGAGGTGAAGGCCATGGAAAGCTTGTTTATGGAGGCATGTTGTTCCTTTGAGACATTCAATGTAAAGTGTACAAAATCAAAAGGTAAAATGAACAATCCCTCATCCATAAAAACAAAAATTGTAAGAAACTTCTCTCAATTGTTCTCAGATAAAGCACTGAAATTCATTAAGAATTCAGCTGTCTGAGAGGAGCGGCTAGAACACTGCACAGAGGAGGCAGAAGCCGAGGTACGACCGGGATCTGTGTAGGCGCATGGATGGGATCACCACCATCCAGGCAGTGAAGCGCAAGATCCAAGTTCTGCAGCAGCAGGTCGATGATGCAGAGGAGAGAGCCGAGCGCCTCCAGCGGGAAGAAGAGGAAGAAAGGCAGGCCCAGGAGCAGGCCCAGGATGAGGTGGTCTCCTTGAACTGCTGAATCCAGCTGGTTACAAAGGAGATGGATCATGCCCAAGAGCACCTAGTCACTGCCCTGTGAAAGTTGGAGGAAGCGGAAAAAGCTGCTGAAAAGAGTGAGAGAAGTATGAAGGTTATTGAAAACCAGGCCTTAAAAGACAAAGAAAAGATGGAACTGCAGGAAATCCAGCTCAATGAAGTAAAACATATTGCAGAAGAGGCAGATAGGAAATATGAAGCGGTGGTTTGTAAGTTGGTTATTATTGAAGGAGATTTAGAAAGCACAGAGGAACGAGCTGAGTTGGCAGAGTCCGTTGCCAAGAGATGGATGAGGAGATCAGACTGATGGACCAGAACCTGAAGTGACTGAGCACTGCTGAAGAAAGAAGTGTCTCAAAAAGAAGACAAATATAGGATCAGCACCTGTGGCTCAACGGGCTAAGGCACCAACCACGTACACCTGAGATTGCGGGTTCGAATCCAGCCCAGCCCACCAAACAACAATGACGGCTGCAACCAAAAAATGGCCTGGCATTGTGGCGGGCGCCTGTAGTCCCAGCTACTTGGGAGGCAGAGGCAGGAGACTCACTTAAGCCCAGGAATTGGAGGTTGCTGTGAGCTGTGATGCCACAACACTCTATCCAGGGTGACAGCTTGAGGCTCTGTCTCAAAAAAAATAAAAATAAATAATAAAATAAATAAATAAATAAATAAATAAAAAGAAGACAAATATGAGGAAGAGATAAAGATTCTTACTGATAAAGTCAAGGAGGCAGAGACCCATGCTGAGTTTGCTGAGAGATAGGTAGCCAAGGTGGAAAAGACAATTGATGATTTGGAAGATAAACTGAAATGTACCAAAGAGGAGCACCTCTGTACACAAAGGATGCTGGACCAGAATCTGCTTGACCTGAATGAGATGTAGAGCACCCCAATCCTGCCCTGCTCCACTTCTCCCTCTAACCCTGACTCCACTTGAGGCCAACCTGCCTGAAGCTGACCTTTAAACTGAGGGCTGATCTTTAACTGGAAGGCAGCTTTCTCCTTTCGCCTCCCCCCTCCATCCCCTAGTCTTTTTTGCCAAACTATCTCTGTCTCTTCCCAGAAATTCTAGCTGGGCTAGAGGCTGAGCATCTTTGGGCACAACATTTAAGGGAATGTCAGCACAATGCAAAATGTCTTTAAAAGCATGTTGTGATGGGAGGAAGTGTGAGGACTCTCCTTGGTCTTTCAAACACAAGCATCACTGGCTTTCTCAAATTGACTTGGGAGAGTTTTGCCATCTGCTTCCTTGCAAGTGGACATGGTAAGTCTGGGGAAACAAGACTCCAGGCATCTCTGGCTGCTGGGATCTTCCCATAAACATCCCTTTGAGGACACAGGGAGTCAGCGAGAGGCTTCTGGACCTGATTAGGAGGACACAAGCAGTGGAAAACTGGCAAGGGTTTTTGTGTGTTCATTCAGTATAATCCCGCTGGCAGCTGTAAGTACAGCAGTAGTGAGATTGCAAACTGGAAAGACCTTACCTGTGAGCTGTTTTGGTTTTTTTTAGACTTGGCACTCAGTTGAACTACCTTGGGAGAATTTGGGTAAAAGTGTGGAGCCTTGTCTAGGGCCCCAGACTGAGCCACTGAGCCAGATGGAGCTACTAGGAGCTAATAGTGTTCAGCTGTGGGCCACCCAAAAGCCACTGTGGGATAACTGCTTCAGCAAGCTCCACCTTCAGGGTCATAGAGCAAGAAATGAGTGGAGTGAGTAATCTAGTGACTGAGTAGCCTAAAGGCGGGGACTGAGATGCCTTACAGTCTTAGCCCTCAGGAGCATAGAGTGAGACTGGTTTTGGCACACTGGGATACTGGGCAGCCACTTGAGGAATGATCCCAACAACAAGCCCTTTCTTGGGAAAGCTTTTGCTTAGCCAAGGTTAACAGTTTAAAGTGCCTTTTAAGAGGACTGAGGAGAGATTTAGGCTCTCCACCATGCTGGGTTTGAGAAATCAGCAGAGGCTTCCAGTTTCCATCTCGATACAGCCATATCAGCATCATGATCAACATCTCATACCCCAGAAGATCACCTGCTGCCCAGAAAATATTCAGCAAGATATATATGCTGCTTTGTCTTGGGTTTTTTTTGTTGTTGTTGTTGTAGAGACAGAGTCTCACTTTATCACTCTCATTAAAGAACCATGGCCTTATGTAGCTCACAGCAACCTCCAGCTCCTGAGCTTAGGCAATTATCTTGCCTCAGCCTCCCAAGTAACTGGGACTACAGGCACCTGCCACAAAGATCAGCTAATTTTTGTTTTGCAGTTCAGCCAGGGCTGGGTTTGAACCCACCACCTTCAGTATATGGGACCGGTGCCCTACTGGCTGAGCCACAGGCACCACCCAGGTTTTTGTTGTAATTTGTTTTTTAATTTCAACACTTTCCCTCTAGACATTTCTTTTTTTTCCCTTTCTTTTCTTTCTTCACTTTTCTAGTTTAAATGTAATTTCCCATTGTTGCTTTTTTCAACAATTAGAACTTCATTTTTGCTACTGTTTCTACCCCTATTATTTGGTTTTTCCCCAAATTTTATCCTGTAAAGTTTTATGTTTGCTTGATTTGGTTTGATTTATAGCATTTTTTTCTTTCCTCTCTACTTGGTGGAGGTGGGGTATTGTGTCTAAACAGGCTGGCAAAGAGCTGATGACCTCAAGGGAACCACCCAACCTGGCAACCCCAGAGGTTGGATGTTTTTAAGGTTGGGTCAAAGTACCCTACTGTACACCTATATTGCTCTGTCTCCCTCTTTCTGTGCCTCTCTTCTTTTTGTCAGTATTCCCTTTTGCCCACCCCATCTTCTTTCTCTTTTTTCTTTTCTTTTTTTTTTCTTTCTTTTTTCCCTTCTTGCTCTTCAACCTTCTCATCTTTCTGGTCTTGTACCAAAAGGACTCATCAAAACCCTAGTCCAGAGGCACAGCGACTTAATGAGCAAGAGGAAGGGAAAGGAAAATTAGGACAAGGAAACAGATAAAAGAATTCACTCATGAGGAAGAATCAGCAGAAAAATCTTGGCAACATGAAAAACCAGTCCAGAGCAATCCCCCCAAGGGACTGTGAGGTAGTACCACAGAGGATTCCACCTATAAAGAAATGTTAGAAATGACAGAAAGGAAATTTAGAACACAGATGATGAAAACAATGAAGGAAATGATGGAAACAATGAAGAAAACTGCTGATAAAGTGGAAAATAACCAAAAAGGAAATCCAAAAACAGAATCAAATAAGAATATACAAAGGGTATAGCAAAGCTGAAGGAACTGAAGCAATCAATTAGGGAACTTAAAGGTGCTTTAGAAAGTACCAACAACAGATTAGGCCTTGAAAGAAGAAAGAATTATGGAGGTAGAGGACAAAGTTCTTGAGATAACTCAGACAGTTAAAGAGGCAGAAAAAAAGAGAGTGAAAGCAGAACGTTCACTGACAGAATTATGGGACTTCATGAAGCATTCAAACATACAAGTGATAGGTATCCCAGGAGGGGAAGAAGAAGGCCCCAGGGGAATGGAAGCCATACTAGAGAATATTATAAATGAAAATTTCACAAATATCACCAAAGATTCTGACACACTCCTTTCAGAGGGATATCAGACCCCAGGTCACCTCTAACCAAGCTTCTCCAAGACACATTGAGATGAATCTGTCCAAAGTCAAGACAAAAGAAAAGATTCTTCAAGCTGCCAGGAGTAACCACCAGTTGACCTACAGGGGCAAATCCATCGGGATGACTGCAGACTTCTCTAATGAAACTTTCCAAGCAAGAAGACAATGGTTATCTACTTTTAATATACTAAAACAGAACAATTTCCAGCCCAGAATTCTATATCCTGTGAAGCTAAGCTTTAAGATAGACAGATAAAGCAAATCATGTACTGATATGCAAATCATTTACTGATATACAAACGTTGAGGAAATTCACCACAAGACCAGCTCTACAGGAAATACTTCAACCTATAGTACACACTGACCATCACAATGGATTGACAGCAAAGTAAGAACTCAGAAATTAAAGAACAGAACCTAACTTCCACACTGATGCAAAAGATAAAACTAAGCAATGGACTCTCACAAAATAAGATGAATAGAACACTATCACACCTATCAATTATCTCAATAAATGTTAATGGCTTGAATTCCCCACTAAAGAGGCATACATTGGCTGACTGGATTAAAAAATCACAAGCCATCCATTTTCTGTCTGCAGGAAACACATCTAGCTTCAAAAGGCACACTAAAACTCCAAGTTAAGGCTTGGAAGACAATTTGTCAGGAAAATGGAATTCAGAAGAAAAGAGGAGTTGCAAACTTATTTTCAGATACATGTGGACTAAAGTCAAAAAAGACAAAGATGGCCACTTTATACTGGTCAAGGGAAAATTATAACAAGAAGATGTTTAAATTCTAAATATTTATGCACCCAATTTAAGTGCTCCCAGATTCTTGAAACAGATCTTACTCAGTCTGAGAAATATGGTAGCCTATAACACCATAATAACAGGTGACTTTAATACTCTTCTTACAGAGCTGGACAGATCCTCTAAACAGAAATTAAACAAAGATAATAAAGGACTTAAATGAGACCCTAGAACAATGTGCTTGGTAGGCGCATATAGAACACTCCATCCCAAAGATAAAGAATATACATTCTGGCTCGGCGCCTGTGGCTCAAGTGGGCTAAGGTGACAGCCATATACACTTGACCTGGTGAGTTTAGGCACCAAAGGTGTAACTCAACTCCAACAAAAACTTCAACTCCACACAAAGGCAGGGAAATTAAACAACTTTCAGTTGAATGACAGTTGGGTGCAGGAAGAAGTAAAAGAGGAAATAATTAACTTCCTTGAGCATAACAACAATGAAGACACAAGCTAACAAAACCTCTGGGATACTGCAAAAGCAGTTTTAAGAGGAAAATTTACCCCTTTAGATGCCTGCATTCAAAAAACAGAAAGAGAGCACATCAAGAATCTCACAAGCCATCTTAG
>CAUYON010049621.1:0-11152 GCA_963573935.1 Arctocebus calabarensis
GTGGGTCGATGGGCATTTGGGCTTCTTCCACGACTTAGCAATAATGAATTGGGCTGCAATAAACATTCTGGTACAAATATCTTTATTATGATGTGATTTTTGGTCTTCAGGATATATACCCAATAAAGGAATTATAGGATCGAATGGCAGATCTAGTTTTAGATCTCTAAGTATTCTCCAAATGTATTTCCAAAAGGAATGTACTAGTTTGCATTCCCACCAACCGTGTAGAAGTGTTCCCCTTTCTCCACATCCACGCCAACATCTCTGGTTTTGGGATTTTGTTATGTGGGCTAATCTTACTGGGGTTAGATGGTATCTCAAACTAGTTTTGATTTGCATTTCTCTGATCATTAAGGATGGTGAGCATTTCTTCATGTGTCTGTAGGCCATGCGCCTGTCGTCTTGGTCTCTTACTACTCCAGATATTCTGCTAAATGCAGTTGTTTTAGAAATAATAGGTATTCAATATAGGTGTGTTTCAAAATCATCTCTTTCTCTCTAGATAGTGAAATAGGTTTATTTGTAAGCAGGTTGAGGCATTTCTTATTAATAATTTTATGTTACCTGCCACAATGTGTATAATGAAACAAACCTTTGCTAAAAATTCTGAAGTTTGGATTCATGTTCCAGCCCCACTGTGCATGATGTGATTAACCTCTCTGGGCATCATTTTCCTTACCTATAAGTATAAACAATAATCTACATAGCATACCTGTGAGAAGTAATTAGACTAATATAAGTAAAGCATTTTGTAAATTTTAAGTACTCTGTGACTTAAGGTAATAGAAATTTGAAAGAACATAAAAAGGCAAAGCAACCATATGAATTTAATATTCAGCATTAAACTCAATTAAAATGAAGATAAAAGGTGAATTTCTTGAAGGAGAGATTGAAAAATAACAGAATTCCACATAATATTCAAGTAGATCATTTAAATTTGCAAAACAAGAAAATAATCTTTTTATGACCAGATTGCCAGACATCTGAAATGGTCTGGTTACAACTAAAATTGCACTAAAATTTTTTAAAATAAACATAACACATGTTCATTGTCAAGAAAAAGAATGCATAATTGACTGAAGTAAAAGTAAATTCACTTTTTTAACTCTTCCTCTAATTTCACTTTCTAGAGATAACTCTTGTCAAAAGACATGGTCTATATATTCCTTCAGCAAATATTTGTTGAGCAAAATTGTATATGGTATATACAATACTTTATTCATTGTGCTAAGTGGTGGGGATGAAATAGCTAACAAGCAAATATGATTCTCTGCTGTTAAAGTGGTTGTATTCTATATCTAGTGGAAACAGATATAAGCAAATAAATAAAAAATAATTATAGCCTTTATATCTACTTAAAAGAAATAAAAAGAAAGCTCTGATGAACTATTAGGGGTAGATGAAAGTTACTTTAAATAGGGTAGACAGAGAGAGGGCCTTTCTGAAATGCTGAGATTTAAGTTGAGACCTCAAGAATTAGGACCCTGTACATATGTGTTTTATAGTTAGACATATGCAAACATATATAAATTTTTTATTTGGAAAAGTAAGGTCATATTTTCCTGTGACTTTTTAAAACACTATTCTTAGAGATGGCTATACTTATAGGTTTATCTTATTTTTTTAACTGCTCTGTCCTCATCAGACTAGAATATGAGGAAACTTTTGTTTTTGAATTCTAAATAGCAGTATAAATTTTTTTGAAGTGTAACTTAATAATATAGATATCAGCTACCCTTTAATAAGCAGTCTATTTATAATAATTTATCCCATAGATACAGTTGCCAAATATTGAAAGATTTGTATGTTAGACTAGTCTCAATCCAGCAACAACCTAATCAATACAACCAAGGGAATACTAAGTAGCTGATAAACAGAATAAGGGTATCTATGTGTGGAAAAATATTCAGGCTAGCTTATTAAAGCAAGTTACAGACAAGTACCTGGAGTCTGATTTTATTTGTGGAAAAGATTTATTTGTTAACACAAAATTTACCATCATAGCCAAAACATAAAACAATTTATTATAATTTGTAATAAAAAGATAACAATTATTTAAAAAGCTTATTTGTACTTATTTATTTTGCTGTTTATTATAATTTAACATTTAAGGAGATTATCTGAGCTTGGCATTTTTTATATTATCTTCTTTGCAAAGTCAGATTCTGCACAGGCATGCTCTTAAATCTTCCAAGGAGTCTAACCGTGTTCAATTTTTGTTTTTAATATTATTCATTGCAGAAAAGCTCACTTCATACAAATACGACATCTAGAATGGAAAAATATTTCTAGTGCTTTTTGGGTAATATTTGGAAATTCACCCTTGAGAGATAACTGAAAGATTGCAATATCCAATATTGAATATTTTATTTTATCTTTGGGACAGAGTCTCACTCTGTTGTCCTGGAAGTAGAGACCTGTGGCGTCATAGCTCACAGCAACTTGAACCTCTTGGGCTCAAATGATCCTCTTGCCTCAGCCTCCCAAGTAGCTGGGACTACAGGCATCTACCACAATCTCAGCTATTTTTAGAGACAGGGTCTCACTCTCACTCAGGCTGGTCTTGAACTCCTAAACTCAAGCACTCTACTCTGCCTCCCAGAGTCCTAGGATTACAGGTGTGAGCCACCTTACCTGGCCCGTTTTGAATATTTTAATCACAGTATTCTGTCATTTCTTATTTCTGTTAATTCTTCCTTTTCTGTAATATTGAAATTTGCTGATGTCCATGCACTTAAATGATTGGGCGATGTGCTCACCCAATCCAGAGATGTTATGTCAAGTGTAGGTACAAGAAAATACTTTTCAAAATTTGTGTACAATATATCTACAGTTTGTAAAATTTGTTCCACAAGATTTGTATCCATTTTACACCATTTTCACTAGTTCAAACATTTCTACTGCATTTTTCTCTTTTCATCCTTTCCAGAGTAGTGATTTTTCTCTAAAAGCATTAATTTTATCCGTAGATGCAAGAATATTTTCATGATTTCCCTGTATACTCTTTATTAAGAATTTTCAAACCCAGAAATAAACAGGAAATGCAGCTTTATTACACCAAACCTCATCATGAAGTAAATCACCTAATTTAGAAAGTTGAATTTTTTTAAAGGTTGATACTTCTTTTAATTCATTAAATCTTGATAGAACTCTTCCTCAAGATAATCATCTGACATCTGTATCTGGTAGGAGCCACCTGAAAGAAACATCCACTGAGGAACATAATTCTGCAAATACTTATGATTGCAAAGGCCTGCTTTTTATATAATTAATCATTTTAATAGTGTTGTCTAAGGCCTTCAGGCACTAACGATTTTGGTGCTAGAACTTCTCTGTATAGAAAACTGTGTGCAAAAATAATTCTTGGATTTTTTTGTGTGTGTGCAAGTATAACAAATCCTTTCACATCTGCAGACATAGACAGGGCTCCATCAGTATAAATGGAGGGAATCACAAGACAAGTTCTTAGAATTAAAATAATTACTTATCAAATTGAAAATGTCTTCATCCATTGTTGTTTGGAGTGGTCAGCAGAATAAAAACTATACTATGATTTCTTCTTATAGACCAGTGGTTCTCAATCTATGGGTCACGACCCTTTTGGGGGTCAAACGACCCTTTCACAGGAGTTGCCTAAGACCCTACTGCATATTAGATATTTACATTATGATTCACAACAGTAACAAAAGTACAGTTATAAAGTAGCAATGAAAATAATTTTATGGTTGGAGGTCAGCACAACATGAAAAACTGTTAAAGGGTCGCAGTATTAGGAAGATGGAGAACCACTGTTATAGATAAATCTACAGAATGTTAAAAGTTGGGGTTGATTCATCCAACTGAATTGCAAGCATGTTTACTTTGCAGTGAGATATTACTTGAAATTCTGTATTTTTGAATAAATCCTTAACACATTGAGAAATTGTATTACCTAAAAGCAGAATTTTAAAAATTTCCTTTTTGTATTCTTCTCCAAACACTGTTTTTACATTTGTACAGCAGGCCAGTAAAATAACGGATTCTTCAGTTGTATTTAGAAATGAGCTGGTGTTTATTTATTGTAACAATAAGATATTTATTATAACAATGATATACTTGTATAATAAATTTAAAGAGGTTTTAATTTTGATACGTACACTTACTGTGCTTTGAATTGAAAATAATTTAATTAATGATCTTTACAATTTTTTGTGGCACACCTAAGATCCTATCACAGCACACTGGTTGGAAATCACTTGTCTAGACCTTAGAACTGGGTATTTAATTTAGCTGAGCTGGAGTCTCAATTAAATGACTTGCCTTAAAATAGCTAGTTAAGATCAAAGTCAAGACTGGTACCCAGGTTTCCAATTTCAAAATTTACTGTACCACATTAGCAAGTTAGATGTTTTCAAGACAAAAATTTATTTATGTTCTTTTTTCCATTTACATTCTCTTGATTTAAAATTCAGTCTTTGAAGTCAGTAGTGTGGTTACACTTACTTTTTGACAACGTTGGTCAAGTGTATCATTTTGCTAGGATATCATATATTCATTGTGCCTGAGACAATCTTAATTTATCCCAGCATTATTACCAAAAGTGCCTTCTTTCATTTTCAGAAGTATCTGGGTGTGGACGATATATTCCATGGTCATCCTAGTCATTACCATTTTATTGACTCTGAAAACTTCTACAAGGTACCAGAGTAGAGGTTACGGATCTAAATACTTGTGATGCAGGCTATGCTCAGTGCTGATGTGCTCCTCTGATTCTAAATTGGAATTGACAGGCAAGGAAGGTATTTTGAAGAGTGTGGCCTTTGGGTGAGCCTGGAAGAATGGGTGAGATTTTAGGTTGGTCAGATTACAGAGGATGGAAGAAGCATGACATTTCAGGTGCATAAGGAAGAGGCTCAAAGTGCAGTTCAAGAATAGCAAGCAGTTTCAGTTCATCCGTGTTTAGAGAAGAGTAGGAAAATACATCTGGGAGGGTGTGTGTGGAAGGACCAGATTACTTAATACCAAGTCAAAGGGTCGAAGTATATTGAGCACTTGGGCAGACCCTAGCAATTTTAGGGTACATAAGGAAATAAGTAGCACTTTAAGAAGATTAATATATTGGGGTGTGTCTGATGGTTTCAGAGAGGAAAATATGGGATCTGTGATACCAATCAGGATTTTGTACCAATCAGCTGTGGTGTTTAAGGCCCTCAATTGGTGTTAGCAGTAGAGAGACTTTTATCCCCTAAAGGCTGATATGTGGTAAATATTTATTAAGTATTGGGTAGATTTTTTGATAAAAGAAAATAAGACATGGTTTATTGGATATTTAGGTTAAGAGAAGAAAAGATTGAAATTTTACACTAGACATAGAGGGATTCTACTTAAGTGAGGAAAGTTTACCCCCATTACTGTTGAGTTGTGTTTTAGTGAATGCTCTGTTTTTAGATAGCTTTGGAGAGGTGGGCACACAATTAGAATATGAATACCTTGCTTAATGTTGAACATTATTTTCTTCTTTGACAAAAGTCATGTATTTTAAGACCAGAACTCATGGAGTCCAGGTAGTAACTTAGTGCTCGAATAATTTTGGGGGTTGGTAGTTAAATAAAAGTACTGCAAATGATCTTTCTGGATTTAAAGACGGATTTAGAATTATCAGAGAGCAAACTTGAGTTTGAATTTGAGGCTATTATTTTGTTATAAGAAAAGAATCTATTATGCAGTGCTAAAACACCAGAAGGAATATAGTATGTCTGAATATCTTTTAATTGGTAGCTATATTTGAAAGACGCTAAATTATACAATAATGTCATAGTTGGCAGAAGATCATTTGGGTCTGAAAGACATCACTGACAATCTGCTGCTTGTAGACTTTATTTCATATAGTTTCAGTGCTGGAACAGTGTGTTTTTTATTTTAGGATAGAGTGTGTTGGCATGGAGACTGTCTCCCAATCGATGCATGCTTAAGGAACCACCAGAAATAAGTAATATAATGCATTTTGAGAGGTATTTTTCTTTGGTATTATCATTTTAAGTGTTACTACTGTCTCGTAACTACTTACTACTGGTACTGGCCTAATTTTTTTTTTTGCAGATAGTGTCCCACTTTGTCACCCTTATTAGAGTGCTATGGCATCTTAGCTCACAGCAACCTCAAACTCTTGGGCTTAAGTGATTCTCTTGTCTCCACTTCCCAAGTAGCTGGGACTACAGATTCCTGAGACAGGGTCTCACTCTGGCTCCTCCTAAGCTCAGGCAAGCTACCTGCCTTGGCCTCCCAGAGTGCCATTGTGCCTGGCAACTGGCCTACTATTTTTAAAAACAACCTTTGTTGGCTGGGTGCCTTAGCTCAATGGTTAGAGCCCAGCCAGGACCTGCTGAACAAACAATCAAACAAACAAAACAGCAACAACCTTTGTTTTCACCAGGGTTACTGTGAATTTCCCCTTTGATAGCATTGTAGGCTTCTGATGATAAAGTGAATGTGAGAAACTTTTTATCTGGATCCCAGTTTGGTGCTGATTTTCTCTCAGTTTTTAGAGTTTCTCTTCACACGCTTTTATAAATTTGAGTAGTTGTAGTTTCTTTTGAAGTAGTTTTGTTAGAGATTTTTTTTTTTTAATTGTTCGGGGTTCATAAAGAATTATGTTATAATGATTGCATTTCTTAGGTAAAGTCCCTCTTCTAATTGTGTCCCACCCTATAACTCCCATCCCCTCTCTCTTCCCCTCCTCCTGCTTCCTCATTCCCCTGCCCCCCAACCTTAAATGGATTTGAGTTTTTCTCTTATGAGGATGTGTATTAGATCATCTACTGGCTTCATATTAGAATTGAGTACATTGGATTCTTGCTTCTCCCTTCTTATGATACTTTACTAAGAAGAATGAATGTGTTCCAACTCTGTCTAGGTTAATGCAAAAGATGTGAAGTCTCCATCTTTTTTAATGACCAAATAGTATTCCACAGTATATATAGCACAGCTTGTTAATTCATTCCTGGGTTGGTGGGAATTTAGGTTGTTTCCACATTTTGGCGATTGTAAATTGACCTGCGATAAACAGACTAGTGCAGATGTCCTTTTGATACAGTGATTTTTTTTCTTCTGGATAGATGCTTAGTAATGTGATTACAGGATCAAATGAGAGTTTTAATTTCACTTCTTAGAGGATTCTCCATACTACCTTCCAAAAAGGTCATATTAGTTTGCAGTCCCACCAGCAATATAAAAGTGTTCCCTTCTTTCCACATCCATGCCAATATCTGCCGCTTGAGACTTTGTGATGTGGGCTATTCTCTCTGGGGTAGGTGGTATCTCAGGATGGTTTTGATCTGCATTTCTCTGACGATCAGGGATGATGAGAATGTTTTCAAATGTTTGTTGCCATTTGTCTGTCTTCATCAGAGAAGATTTTGTTCATGTCTCTTGCCCAGTGGTAGATGGGATTATTTACTCTTTTTTTTTGTTGATTAATTTGAACTCTCTATAGATTCTAGTTATCAACCCTTTGTCAGATTTATACCCTGCAAATATCTTTTCCCATTCTGAAGGTTGTCTTTTTGCTTTACTTGTTTTGTCTTTAGCTGAACAGAAGCTTTTCAGCTTAATAAAGTCCCATTTGTTAATTTTTGTTGTTGATGCAATGACTGAAGTCTTTTATTATAAAACCTTTCCCCAGTCCAATATCATCAAGAGTTTTCCCCACACTTTCTTCTAAGATTTTTATTGTTTTGTGTCTTAGATTTAAATCTTTTATCAATCTTCAGTCAATTTTTGTAAATGGTGGAAGGTGTGAGTTGAGTTTCAGTCTTTTACATGTGGTTATCCAGTTCTCCCAGCACCTCATTAGAGATCTTAATTAGAGACTGTTTGAATTTTCTTGCTTTTTATTGGAGGAAATAAAAACTGCTAGAATATGAAAACTTCTAAATTTGAATCTTTAAAAATGCTAATGCTGTTTCTCTTGACTACATCTTAGAAAATTGGTTATGATTAGAGTTAATGTAAATCATTAAGCACATTGAAACAGGCAGTTTTTCCTTTTTATTGGACTAAATTGGTAATGAGTAGAAATTCCTTTGCACATTTTGTCTTCCTCTTTTTCTCTGGGATGTTGGAATCTTACTGAAAAGGCAGCATTTGTGTTTGGGATGAAAGGAGAGAAGGCTATCTTTTTCCCTGGGCTCACTGTTGTGGTGGGTGCGTCATTAACATCTGACACACCTTTTTTAATGAGTGCTTTTGATGTCAGGAAAAAGTCAGATGACTTCCTTAAAATCGAAACATCTCTCCTGCAAACAAGAATGGGAGGAGTATTTTGTATTCATTTATTTTATAACTTCCTTCAATTGTTTATGTAAGTCATTTGTTGAAACCAGCAGTTCACTGCAAGGGCAGCTTATCAGAACACAGACATAGTAAAAACTCCCAGTAGAGTATGTTCCTATCAAATTAATTCTTCTCTACCTTTGTGACTTACTTGCTCAGAGGAGGAGGACCTCTGCAGTCTCTGGGATCATTCACATGCACTCATTCCTTTGCATTGAAATTACTTAAATACTCAAAATATGTAGCCTTGGCTATTTTGGGGAGTTTGCGTTCACATTGCATTTTGTCTCTGACCAGTTTCCTAGTTATTCAGCAATTGTACTCATGAATATTTCAGATATTTGAGTACATTTGAATTATTGAATTATTGAATTTATATTTTATTTAATTTATATTTTTCCTTCACAACTAAGGAGACTTAGTACTAAATTCATAAGCACCAGTTTCAATTGAGCCTCAGACTACTAGGAAATCCTATTAAGTTTTCCTGGTCTCCTCCCTTCCTTGTCTATCAGTTATTTGAAAACTTTGTGCTCTTCAAACCTATAATTCCACATGTTAGCAGATGACCCCACCTTTTCCAGTTACTGGAATTTGAGGTTCCTTTTGTGATCTAATGCATGGTCAGTTTTTTGGTGATGGTTCAAGGTAGAAATAGGGTAATATTTTGGGTGTATAAGTATGAAGGCTCAAAGTGCCTTCCCTATGTTAAGTTTGGACACTGCAGTTTGTAAATATTAACATAACTACCATTTCTAAAAAAATATGATTGCAGATTTTTTCAAGTCTTGAATTCTGTTATTGCTTTATATATTCAGAAGCTATGTTATTGCCATATTAGGAGTGAGGACTTTTATTCCTGATGGAGTATTTTGTTTCATCAAATCTAAGATATAAAAGATTAAAAAATACAATCTGATTCCAGAGACATTAAAATATAAAAAAGTACATCTTAGAATCAAGAAAACATGGCATTTGTTTTATCAGCAGGAAACAATCATGTCCTACTTCATTCTCATTGCTTTCAACCCTGTTTTTCTAATATTGATATTACTGCTTTCTTTTTAATAACATTGTTTGATACATATTTTCTGTTCTTTCATTCTCAAACTTTTGGTGTCCTTTTGTTTTACAGTATGGACTATAGACAACTTTATACTTACTGTCTTTTGTGAGTTCTGCCTTCTCAGTTTTTTCTGTTTATCAAATGTCTATCCTTAAAAGTTCGACATACACATTGAGCCATATATTTTTTTCTAGCTACATTTAGAATAAACCATGATCTTTCCCCCCTCACTAAACAATTAAAAAACCTCTTTGTGCTTTCACTGCCTTCTTGCTCATTCACTGTACGTTTCCCTGAACTATATTCTCTTTTTCTTGTTGCTCTTTCAGCTGTAATTTTACTTGAGCCTGTTGATGTGTTGTTAAGATGTTGGGGAGTAGAACATTCAAAGATTCTTTTGATTAGGTCTCAGGTTTTTTGTGGGCCTGTGTCTCATGGCTGTGGTGTGCACAAGGGTTTCTCTAGCGGTATAGCTTTTTATTCCGTTCCTCAAGTGTAGTGTTTCCAATCTATTTCCTTGAATCCCTGTCCTCTCTTGACTGTGAATGGCTGTGCTCCTCTCCATCCCCATCCCCCTCCTGAGATGAAACAGGAAAGCTGAAGGAAGTTGGAGAGGTGAAGAATTCTTTTCCCGCAGCTCAGAGTAGGTTTCAGGTTCTAGAGAAGGGTCTGGGCATGATTCACAGTGCCAAGTAAGAGAATGTTTTAGAGGGTGAGAGGTGAGAATCTGGTGGAGGTTTTGGAGGGAGTGCTTCCAGAAATACAGGGTCACCCCTAAGACTATGTCCCCCAGGATTTTGTTGTTCTGGTACTCCACACTCAAGCTTCAGCAATTCATGCAGCTCTCCCTTTGGGTGTTCCTGCCAGTCTGTTGCTCCAGTGCCTTCTATTTCCTGGAGATAGATCTTGGTTGCTGTGTGTCTCTGAATGTGCCTCTGTAGGTTTGGCATGGATGTTTGCCCTGCAGTCCAGTTTTCTGATAAGTCCAAGAAAACTCATTCATGTTCAGTTTGTCCAGCTTTTTCTTGTAAGGATGAGAATGAGGTATTTCAGGCTGTTTACATACCAGAGCTTAAACCAGATTTCTTTCCTGCCTGTATTTTAATTTCTAAGATCGCTAAAAGTTTTTTTTTTAATGGCTTATCTTGCTTTTTCTAATCTTTGCTGTCTATTAAAGTGTTCTTTTGTTTGCTTATTTGTTCTGTTTATCCTTTATTTTTATTTCTCCTATTGATCTTTATGCTTCTCTTTCATGTTAATTCCTGATGGTTTAGCTTTCCCATAAACAGGTTTTCTCTCTTTTTTTTTTTTTTTGGCGTCATAGCATTGGAAAGTGTCTTTGGTTTCCCCTATTTACCTGTTGTGGATCTGAGGACAAGTCTATTCATAGAAATTTGTCATATGTACTTTTGGGGGGGAAGAAGGTTTAAGATTTTAGGCCAGGGAAAAAAAGTAGGCTAAGCTGTGGTTCAGTATGAGCAGAGGGAAATGTTCTCTGGCCCAGGTAACAAGATAGTTCCTCCTGTAGTTTGCTCATGTCTTTTACTCTGTGGAACATTTCTGCTTTTGCTTACCTGCTCATCAGAAAACTGTTTTCTCTTCTGCAAGATTTGGCTATTCTTTTGTTTTCACCAAACCACTTTCTATCTTTTATGAGGTCTTCAACATTTTAACTTCAAGGATGGCATCCTTTTTTTTGTGGGGGGGGGTCATTTTTTTTTATTAATTGAATTATAAAAAAATAATTTAAAACTTTATTGCTGTTTTGGAAAA
>CAUYON010049622.1:0-16821 GCA_963573935.1 Arctocebus calabarensis
GATCAAAAATGTTTTCACATAGTAAACGAGAAAAATCTCATGAATGTTATGTCAATCAGGTTGATAAAAATATCTCAGATTGCATGTGAAGCCCGTACACTGTACCCCATGATTGAACTAATGTACACAGCTATGATTCAATAAAAAAAAGAAAGTTATTTTGTTTTAAGAGGTTAAAGATAGATGACCACCCTCTTCTAGACTGAAAAGTTTCAGCACAGATCTACAGTCATTATAATATGCCTCCCCTTGTAGGTTACATTTTTCCTACCTCTGATAGCTTACCGAATATTCTTCTTCATGTTAACATTGGTGAGGTTAATTATGGTTCTTGGAAATGCCTTATTTGAGTTGAGACTTCCTGGGGTTCTGAAACTGTCTGATATCGGGATTTTTGAATCTTCTGCCATGTTTGGGAAGTTCTCCTCAATTATCTCTTCAAGTAGAGAATCTGGGACTTTCGATGGAACCTCATTGGCTTCTGGTATTCCATAAGGTCAATATTAGTTTTCTTCAAATTATCCCAGAGCTCTCTGAGAGAATGGTCCATTTGTGCTCTCCACTTCTCTGCCTTCTTTGAGAATTTTGAAGTGTTCAATAGCTTTATTTTCAATGTCAAAAATCTCTTTCTTCTGCCTGTTCCATTCTGTTACTAAGGGATTCTACTGTATTTCTCAGAACTTTGAAGGCTGCAAGTTCTAGCCTCAATGTTTACAAATCTTTGGTGATTTTGTCTTTGAATCCATTGAATTCTTGAGACAAGTTTTGAAATGCTCCTTGTATTTCTAATTCCAACTTTATCTCCATTCTGTTAATCGTAATTTCCATCCAAATTATGAATTTGATATCTGACATTTCAGGCATTTGTTTATGAATGAGATTGTCTGGTGTGTCCATCTTGTTCCTTGTGGGAGTTGATATATTCTGATGATTCATGTTGCCAGAGTTTTTCCACTGATTCCTTCCCATGATTATTTTTCACCTTTTGGCCAAATGAGGAAATAAGTCGATTGGGTTGCGGGCTCCTGGAGTATTGATTACGCAGTCCTTTGGCAAAGAGCTAGAACTGGTGACTTCAGCTTTTTGCCTACAGCTTTGCAAAGGACCCTTATCTTATTATGGCCTGAGACACTGGGGTGCTGCTTGGTGTGCTGGGGCTAAGTGGCTCTGTCTTGTATTCATTTGGTATCTGTTCAATCCTAGTGAATCAGCAACTCTTGCTTGAGGTCTCATCTGTGGAGAAATAGCAGCAACTAAGATGCCCCACCCCCATGGACAACAACTTGAAAAAGAAAATCCAACCTGCCCACAACAACATAACCAGGGTAAAATCTTGGATAGTACTCAGTTGATTAGGCCAGGTCAAGTGTTCCAAATCAATTTTCCAAGCCAGCACACAGTCTCAAATTGGAGAGTTCATAAGGTCAACAGCAAAAAGATAGGAGGCATCTGCTGACAGGAGTATAAATTGTTCCGGTGTTCTGTGGAGTTAGAAGGGACCACACAGCAAATGAAGTATTCTGGGAATTTTGATGCCTCCTTCCCCAACTTGCACCTCTTTCACACCCAGTTGCTGGTAATGCCAGAGGACTATAACCCGGTTTCCTCCAATGAGCAGATGCTGCCTGGTATGTGACTTCCTGAGTCACAGGGGGATCTATGTCTCCTGGGCCAAGCCACACCTCTCTGCCACCAGCGCTCAGGGGAAACTGAAGCCTGAAAAACCCGGGTGCTTAATGGAAGCTGGGGAGTTTTACTGAGTTCCATCCCTGCCCAAGATTGATGTTGCTGGTAATTATATTCTGATAGAATTGGCGATTCTGTCCCAGCTATATATCCCCTTGGGAAGGTGCTATTTGATTTTACTTGAACTATGATTCAGCCCTGCTGTATGCTGCTGCCACAGTGACAATTTGTAAGGGGCTAGCTTCTCATGTTCCACTGCACACTGTGTTGGGGCAGGTGTTGTTAAAGCTCACAAACAACTCTCAGTTTCTGTCACTCCCTGGGCTGGTTTTGCTGCCCCAACTTCTTCTGTCCCCACTCTGCTCCCCTGGGAGCCAGTTGCATCTTGGGCTCACAAAAGCTGCAATTCTGACTCAGCTCTACCCGTGGAGCATGCCACCTCTGTGCATGCTGGTTCTATTCTACGTCCCTGCTTGCCCCTCCCAGGCAGGTACCACCTCAGGAATATCCTTTGCTTACAAGGCCTGCATTTTCATCCCAGATCTGTTCTGCCAGTGGTTGCCACTGAAGTAGAGGCCTTTCTCCCTCTGGTTGCTAAGAGAGAGGGGAAGTGTCTGTTCAACATTTTCCCAGGGTTGTGAGCCCTAATGTTCCCAACACTGCTTCTGCTGCACTGTGCCACAGGGAACTGCTTCTGCCTTTCTTATATTGCTCCCTCACTCCAAAGTCCCCATTACACACCTATGCCACAGAAACAACACAGACCCAGAACAGCCCAATCCCCATCCACACCTCTCAAAAAAATGCCCAAGGGCCTAGACTCCATGGGGGACAGGCTTCCAAACCTTAGGTTGAGAGTGGAGGGGATTGCTGAGAGTTCAAATTTGCAGGGATAGTCTATGTTAAGTTTTAAACCTGGTGAAGCTGTACCATGGCACTCTCATGTGCCCTCTCTGGGCAAGGATTTCTTAGTTTTAGAGGTTCTCTCTCAGGGGATAATATGAGAAAAGATCTGAACTCTGTTTGCTTATTTGTAGAAAGTATACTGTGAATAGTTCACATGGGGGAGGGGACTCCCTTCCACTTGGCAATGGATTTTTTTCCTATTGATTATTTCCTTGGGGGTCACAGCTCACCTCAGCAGGGGAGAAGTATGCTCTTCAACCTTCACTCTTGTCTCAGCTACAAACAATGAGCTTACTTGCTAAACTTCTGTCCTTTAACTCTCCTTCTGGATGGGAGCCTCTGTAGAAAGCTGGCTCCAGGCAGCCATCTTGCCTCCTCTTCTCTATTTTCCTTATCATAAGGATTCTAAGGTTCATTCATATTGTAACATAAATGAGTAATTTATTCCTTTTGATTTTGGAAAAACATTCCATCTTGTGAATTTAGCAGGTTATATGTATCCAGTCATCTGTAAATCCCATTAATAGTCCTGACGATGTTCCCATCTCATCTAAAATTATTAAAAGATTTTATCAACAAGATATGTTGCCTCTGTCAAAACCCTTTTCTGTGTCTGATGAGGTCTCCATGTGGTTTTTATTATTGATTCTATTAATGTAGTGTATTCCACTAGCTGTTTTACCCATATTGAGGTAAACTAGCAGGCCAGGTAATAAGTCAAATTAGAGATTAATGTAGAAAATATTTTGTATGCTACTGGACTTTTCCTGCAACTATCCAGTATATCTCTTACAGGTTTGACACAATATTTCTCCCTTGACTCCAGAAAAATACGTTGGTTTGGTGGTGCCTGTTGCCCAAGGGGTAGGGAGCTGGCCCCATATACTGACAGTGGCAGGTTCAAACCTGGCCCCAACAAAACTGCAATAAAAATATAGCCAAGTCTTGTGGCAGGTGCCTGTAGTCTCAGGTACATGAGAGTCCAAATCAAGAGAATCACCTAAGCCCAAGAGTTGTAGGTTTCTGTGAGCTTCGTTATGCCATGACACTCAACTAAATGCAATAATGTGACTCTGTCTCTACAAAAACAAAACCAAAAAAAACATTGGTACAATCATAGCTGAAATGCAAGGTGCTGGTCAGAAGTGATCCATCAGACTTTATCTTTCTCAGTAGCAGAGAGTACAGGCCCATAACAACACTGCTGGTGAAATGTTGCACTTATTTCTTGGACAAGTTGGATCTCACTATGTTATGCAGTCTGGTCTGAAATCCCTTAGTATCCAATGATCTTTCTTCCTCTTCCTCTGAAATTGCTGGGATCATAGCTGTGAACTATGAAGCTCATCCATGCTTATGTTTTGGTGAAGGTATCTATCTTCCTCATAGATAACAACCAATGGATTAAAAAACAACCATTCTATTCAGATATAATTCACACACCACACAACTCACCCATTTTAAGCATAGAATTCAAGACTATACATTCAGGAATCACTTGTATGGTTTCTTTGTTTATTACTACCAAGGTTTGCCTTATGTTGTAGAAGAGAGAGATAGAGGAAAGAAAGTAATGAAGGAATTCAATGAATGGAGAGACCAAGCGAGTGAGAGAGAGAGATTTTCAGGAAGGAAGGACAAAGTGAAGGACAGAAATAAGTAAACAAAGAAAGAGAAAATGACCAAACTTGGTGGCTCACACCTATAATCCTTACTCTCTGGCAGTCTGGGATGAGTGGAGTTCTTGATCAAGGGGATGCTGAGAATGGACTGAGCCAGATTCAGACCCTGTCACTACTAAAATGTGAAAAATTATCTAGACATTAAGACAGGAAACTCCAGTCCTAACCTCATGGGAGTCTGAGGCAGGAAAATTGTCTGAATCCTGGAGTTTCAGGTTTTTGTGATCTAGGTTGAGTCCATGACAAACTAGCCTGGGCCACATATGGAAACCATATCTCAAAAATAGCCATACACACACCCATGCAATACAAACCAACAAACCAATCAATACATATTTTCATTATCTAAAAAGACAAGACTTACTTTGATGGTTCAAGCAAATTAGACATGTTTACCACCTGTGAAACTGAGACCAAAATGAGCCTGGAACCAAGCATAGGAAATTTATAAGCTTCTCTCAAATGGATGTTTTGGGGTATTTGTAAATACTGGTCCTTCCATTACCATCACACAGCAGGGCTCATTGCATACGGCATGGCCCCATATACGGAGGCTATTGGGTTTGAAACTGGCCCTGGCCAAACTGCAACAAAAAAAATCTGAAATTTGGTAGGCACCAGACTTCCCAGCTGCCTGGGAGTTAGAGGGAGGAGAATCATTTGAGACCAGAAGTTGTAGGTTGATGGGACCTGTTATGTCATGGCACTCTACCCGGGATGACAGCTTGAGGCTCTGTCACACACAAAAAAGAAATATAGTGTCCTACTTAAGTGACTCCATGCATTTTTGTCAGCTGTGATGCAGCTTGATTCACAGTGCTGTCCAAAATGTGAATTGTTGTCTCATATCGTCTGAGCCTACTGCTGGGAATCTCAAACACAAATAGAATCCATAAGACACAAATGGGAGATTAATTCTCTGTTTGTGGATGGAGGGCTAAAAACTGCCCTGGTTCAAACACTTGAGGGACACCATCTGAAGTGAGCAGAAAAGGTCACTTAGTATCTTTGATCAGAAGCCTGGATCCCAGGACATTAAAAGATGAGGTCACCACATGGTCAATGTGGATGACATCATAATGTGTGTTGCCATGGGTTACCATTTTCAATCTTAAACTTATTCATGTTAAGTATGTGTAGTGGCTCTCCAGGTATGTCATTGTGTCCAAACTGTCAAAAAAGAGCAGAGTTATTTTCTTTGTACTCAATTCCTGCTTCCTGAAGTTTTTTTTTTGTGTTTTTGGCCAAGGGATTCAAAAGCCCTTCCTTTTTAATTCTTGGATTTGTATGCAAATGGAAGTGTGTGGTTTATAACTAGTTTTGCCCTGGGATGTTGTAGAGCATGAACCTGACCCCAAAGATTGGACAGTGATTTCTCAGCCCTGACAGTTACATCACACAATTCTCAGTTCTACTTTTCATGATGTTTTACTTCTTTGTCTAGAATAGGCTTGTTTGAGAAGGTAGGTGTCACAATGAAGAACCTCTTTTGACATCTGGTTAGGCAATGTGTCCAGTTGTGCATTCCATAGCTGCAGTTAGGTATCATGATCATGGGAACTATCAGCCTATTTGGAAAGTTCTACTATTCCTGACCTCTGTGCCAGGTGTATTTAAACTTTTGGCTTCTTGTCCACGCAGGAAAGAGAAGAGATATGCTGGGCCACACATTCAATATACAAAAATTATTGGAATGTGATAAGCAAAAAAGGGATTTGCGCATGATGATTGTGATATCTGCCACCATGGATATGGAATACAGTACTGACATTATCACTGGGGCCTGAGGATTACAAACTCCTAAAATCCATGGACTAGGTCATTACTGATGTAGTGATCAATGATTAGAGGGAAGCATTACTACAATAACTGGATGTTCTGGGAGGACAAGGTGAGCTGATCTCCTGAACTCAGGTGTTGGATACAAGCCTGAGAAATAGAAAACACCCTCAGCCCTGATCACCTACCCTGTTCCTAATGAAATAGAAAAGGTAGCCAAGCCTGTGGCACTTTCATGTAGTTCTCGCTACTCCAGAGGCTGAGGCAAGAGGATACCTTAAATTAAAGAGTTGAATGTAGCTGTGTGCTAGACTGAGGCCATGACACTTTAGACTGGGCAATAGAGTGAGATTCTGTCTCATAAACAATAATAAAATATAGAAAGAAAGAAAGAGAACTTGATAGGCAGTTTGGAAGAGCAAAAGTGGGGAGAGATATCAGATGGCACATGGAATTGGGGACTACATAAAGGAGGATATTTATTGAGGCTTCTGTGCGGAGGATCCATGAGTCAGGACCCATGGGTTTGGGATTTGTTCCTTTGGATATTGCCAGCTGATTTCAAGAGCAGGGGTTTTTCAGAGATGTCTAGACACTGGCATCAGACTCATTGGGGCAAGGGAATATTGACCTACATTAAAATACCCCAACAGAAGAAATGGAGGAAGTACTCTGGATTTTGTAGTGTGCATATGAGAAGCCTGATTAGAGTCAGGAATTCATTGTGTGTACAGTTTCCAGTGACTACAAGAATTTAGAGTATCAAAGGGTCACACTTACATGAAATCCAAAGGCTTGCCTAATACAAGTTATAGGAATGCAATTTCTCTATGACTATAATTTCTCTAGTTGACATCCAATCTAAGAGTAAAATTTCAAAACTAAAAACGTGGAATAAGTAAAAATGGGGGGTAAAAACCATAAGCCATGTTTTTTTTTTCCATTTATTAATTGAGACATAGTTTTGTTTTGTTGCACTAGGTAGAGTGCGCTGGTAGCATAACTCACAGCGATCTTCACATATTGTCAAAAACTGAACTTATTCCCTTAGGTAGGATACTTGGTGCCTGCATAATATCCAGCCCTATTTTATTCCTCAGAGACGGGGATCTGACTAGTTCTCAGGTTGGTCGCCAATTCAAAAGCTCAGACAATCCAACTGATGGGGCCTCCCAAAGTACCAAGATGAGAGACATGAAGCCTCACTACTGGTCACAAGCCATAGTTTAAAAAATATCTCAACTTCAAGTTCTGGAGTGGTGGCTCACACCTGTAATCCTAGCACCCTGGGAGGCAGAAGGTTGTTGACCACAGTAAATAGACACCGTGGGGGTCACCTGGACTCCCAGATGCTCAAGAGGCTGAGGCAATAAGATCTGTTGAGCTCTGAGCAGACCTGTGGCTCAAAGGAATGGGTCACTGGCCAGATAAAAAGAAGGTTGAAGGTTCCAATGAGGGCCAAGGCAAAAATACTGAAACAAACAAACAAACAACAACAACAAAAAACAATCTGTTGAGCCCAGGAGTTTGAGAGTGCTGTTAGCCATGATGATGTCACAGCACACTACCCAGGGTAAACAGTAGGCTCTGTGTCAAGGAAAAAGCAAATGACATCTTCGATACGATGGAACAATGTGCCTTCCATGTCAATTCATGGCAGCTTGTGTGTAAGAAGGGAGATAGGGTTGACTGTCTCTCAGGTATAGGCACAACCTGGGTACTTCTTATGCTATGACGCTTTTGAGTACTTCAAGTTTTAGAAAACATTCTGAAGTAGCTTTATTTAAATAAGTAATTGAATCTTTTCAAGAGTACAATTCTGTGTTTCTTAATATAGACACAGAATTGTGCAGCTATCATCACAATCTAATTATAGAGCATTGTCTTCTCCCCCCACATAAGGAACATTAATACCTACCAACAGTCACTTAAATCTTCTACTCTACCTTCCACCTGCCCCCTACTCCTAGCAGGCAATTCACCTTGTCTCCATATTTTCTTGTATTTTTAATTGTTCTTTTATTAAATCCTAGGTATGTACATTAATGCAATTATGGGGTACAATGTGCTGGTTTTATATACCATTTGAAATATTTTCATCAAACTGGTTAACATAGCCTTCACCGCATTTTCTTAGTTATGGTGTTAAGACATTTACACTCTACACTTAGTAATGGGGAAGGAGGCATAAAACTTCCTGGACTAATTCATGTCTTGATGTTTTCTTCTGAGTTAAATAATCCTCTGTGTGGTCTTTTATAACTGGCCTTGTTCTCTTATCATATTGATTTTAAAGTTCATTCCCATTGTAACATAATTATGCATTTCATGCCTTTTGATTGTCAAAAAATATTCCAATGTATAGCTCATTATATATATAATGAGTGTATATATATATATATATACACAATCATCTGAATATCCCATTAGTAGTCCAGAAGATGTTCCCTTTTCATCTAAGATTTTTGAAGTATTTTATCAACAAGACATGTTGCATCTGTCAAAAACCTTTACTGTGTCTCTTGAGGCAACTGTGTGGTTTTTCTTATTGATTTTATTAAGGTATTGTGTTCTATTAGTTTATTTTCCATATTGAGTTGGACTGGCATTCCTGGTAATAAATACCATTTGGGATACATGTGTAAAATATATTGTATGCTACCAGATGTTTCCTGCACCTATATAGTATATTTCTTATAGATTTCATGCTGCATTTCCCCCTTTGTCCCAGAAAAATACATTGGTAGCATCATAGCTCAAGAAAATCCAAGCTGCTAAACTCAAGAGATCCTCATGATGTTATCCTCTCAGCAGCTGAGAGTACACGCCAATGCCAGCAATGCTGGGGAAGTTTTACACTTATGTTTAGGACATGGGGGTCTTACTAAGTTGCTTATTCTAGTCTTAAACCCTTAGCTTCTAGGAATCTTTCTGACTAGGTCTCTGAAATCGCTGTGATTATGAGTCTCAGCTATGGTGCTCATCCATGCATATGTTTTGTCAAGGATTTTCTCCATTCTCCTCATAGACAAGAGCCTGTAAATTAAAATACAACAACTCTATTCAGATATAATTCATACACTCCACAATTGACCCATTTCAAGTATAGAGTTCAAGACTACACAATCAGGGATCACTTTTGTAGATTTTTTGTTTCTTACTAGAGAAGTTTCCTTTAAGGTATAGAGGGGGAGAGAGAGGAAAGGAAGGAATGAAAGGAAGAAAAGAATGGAGAGGCTCGGCGCCTGTGGCTCAACAGGCTAAGGTGCCAGCCATGTACACCTGAGCTGGCAGGTTCGAATCCAGCCCAGGCCTGCCAAACAACAATGATGCTGCAACCAAAAAATGGCCGGGCATTGTGGCAGCTGCCTGTAGTCCCAGATACTTGGGAAGCAGAGGCAGGAGACTCGCTTGAGCCCAGGAATTGGAGGTTGCTGTGAGCTGTGATGCCACAGCACTCTATCCAGAGTTACAGCTTGAGGCTCTGTCTCAAAAAAAAAAAAAAAAAAAAGAATGGAGAGAGTAAGCCAATGAGAGAGACAGAACTGCAGGGAGAAAGGATAAAGTGAGGGAGCATGAAGGGAAGTGGGAGGGAGGGAAACAAAGAAAGAGAAAATGAGCAAAGTTGGTGGCTCACACCTGTAATCCTAGCACTCTGGCAGGCTGAGATGAGTAGAGTTCTTGAACAAGGGGATGCTGAGAAAGGAGAGAGTAGGCATCACATACTGTCTCTAAGAAAAATTGAAAAATTATCTTGGCATTGTTACAGGCACCAGTATTCATAGGCACATGGGAGTCTCTGGGAGGTTCTTTGCCTGAATCCTGGAGTTTGAGATAGCTACCATCTGGGCTGAGGCTATGAAATACTAGCCTGGACCACATAGGGAAACCGTGTTTCCAAAATACCCATACACACACCCATGCATAGACAAATTGACAAACCAACCAACATTTTCATCATCTAAAAAGGCCAGAATTACCTTGATTGTTCAAGCAATGTAGACATGATTAAGACCTATGAAGCTATGACCAAATGCAGGTTGCAGTCAGGCATACTAAATTTGTAAGCTTCACTCAAATGGATGTTTTGGGGAAGGTGTCAAAGAAGTCCTTGAAACAGAGACCCAAGGGCAGTGGCTGTTGCTCAGTTGTTAGGGCAACTGGCCCATAAATGAGGGTGGTGAGTTTAACCCAGACTTGGGTCAAACTGCAACAAAAAAAATAGTATTATAGTGGATGCCTATGTTTCCAGCTACTCAGGAGGTTGAGGCAAATGAATCGTCTTAGCCATGGTGTTGGAGGTTGCTGTGAGCTGTGATGCCATGGACCTCTACTGAGTGAGACAAAGTTAAATTTTGTCTCAGTGAAAAAAAATAGAGTCCCACTTAAATTACTCCATGAAGTTTTGTAAACAATTATGTAGCTTGAGTCACACTACTGTACAGAACCTCAATTGTTGTGTCAGCTTAATGCCAGGAATCTCAACTGTCAATAGAATCAATAAGGCACAAATGGGATGTCACTTCACTTTCCGTGGATGGAGGTCTGATAAAATTCGGGTTCAAACACTTGAGGGACACCAGCTAACGTGAGCAGAAAAGGCCACTTAGTATTTTTGACCAGAAAGCTGGAGTCCAGAGCAATACAGATTGAAGTCACTACATGACCACTGAGGATGACATCACAATAGGTGTTGCCCTGGGTTACCATGTTTATACTTAATCTTATTCTTGCTAAGTATGTGTAGTGGCTGTCTGGGTTTGTAATTGGGTTCAAACTGTAACAAAAGAGTATGAAATTTTCTCCACACTCAATTCCTGCTTCCTAAAGATTGTATCTGTGGCCAAGGGATTGCAACAACCCTTTCTTTCATTTTCAAGTCATGGATTTTTAAGCAAGTGGAAGAGTGTGGTTTATACCTACTACTGCCCTGAAATGTTATAGACAAATAACTTGAGGCTAAAGATCAGACAGTGATTTCACAGAACTGACAGGTATGTCACACAATTCTCAGTTGTACTTCTCATGAAGTTTTAATTCTTTCTCTAGAATAGGCTTGTTTGGAATGGTAAAGATCTCACTGAAAGTCCTCTCTCAAAATCTGGTTAGGCAATGTGTTCAGTAGTGTACTCCATACCTGAAGTTATTTATGATGATCATAGGATATATCAGCCTATCTGGAATGTTCCAACATTCCTGACATCTGCGTCAGGTGTGTCTAAAATTTTGGCTTCTTGGCCACAGTGGAAGTAGAATAGTTGGGATGGCACATGTTGAATACACAATAACTAATGAAACCTAATGAGCAAAAAAGAGATCCGTGGATAATTGCAGTGTTATCTGCCAACACTGATATGCAAAAGAGTCGTGACATAATCCCTATGTGCCACTGAGGCCTGAGGATTGGACACTTCTTAAAGACTGGTACGGTCATTTCTTAAGTACAGTTCAATGATTTTGCCATGCAAGACTATAACATTTGGGTGCTCTGAGAGGCCAAAGTGGGCTGAGCCCATAAGTTCACATGTTGGAGACAAGGCTGAACAATACCAAGAAACACTCTGCCCTGATCTTCCATCCTATTTTTACTTAAATAGGACATGTAGTAAACATTGTGACCCATGGCTGTAGTTCCCACTACTCTAGAGTCTGAGGTAGTAGGATACTTCAACACAAGAGTTGGGTCTGGGGCAAAATGGCAGCTGAGTAACAGCTTCCTTGCAACTGGACACGTTCAGACTGGGGAGAGAAGACTTCAGGCATCTCTGGCTGGCAAGATCTTCCCAGAAACATTACTTTTAGGACACAGGGAGACAGCGTGAGACTTCTGAACCCCCTGAGGAAGGCAAAAGTAGTGGAGAACTGGCAAGTGGTTGTGTGTGTTCTTTTGGTCTAATCCTGCTGGCAGCTGTAGGTACAACAGCAGTGAGATTGCAAACTGGAAAGGCCTTGCCTGTAAGCTGTTTGGGTTTTTGCTTTTTTTTTTGGATTTGGCGCTCAGTTGAACTACCTTGGAAGAACTTGGGAAAGAGTGCGGAGGTCTTTGAGTGTTGTCTAGGACCCCAGACTGAGCCACCAAGTCAGACAGAGCTACCAGTGTATGGCTGTGGACCGTGTGGACCCATTGTGGCAGAACTGCGCTGGCAAGCTCCACCCTCAGGGTTGCAAATAAGCACTGGGTAGGAGCGAGTAATCTAGTGACTGAGCAGCCTAAAGGTGGGGACTGAGATGCCTTGCAACCTTAGCCCTCAGGGGCATAGGGTGAGACCAGTTTTGGCACACAGGGTTAAGTGGATAGTCACTTAAGGAGCGATCCTAGCTTTCCTGGGAAAAGACTCTGCTTAGCCCAAGTTAGCAAATTAAAGTGCCTTCTAAGTGGGATGAGGAGGATTTAGGTTCTCCACCCTGCAGGGTTTGAGAAATCATTAGAGGCCTCAATATTCTACAGCCATATCAGCATTACGATTAACATATCATACCCAAGAAGATCACCTGTTGCCAAGACAATATTTAGCAAGATACATATACCAATTTGTTTTTGGTTTTGTTTTGTGTTGTATTTTGCTTTTTGTTTGTTTGTTGTTTTCAATTTCAACATTTTCTCTATAGATTTTCTTTTCTTTTTTCCTTTTTTTATGTCTTCATATTTCTATTTTGAATATAATTTTCCATGGTTGCCTTTTTCAACAATTAGAACTTCATTTTTGCTAGTGTTTCTACTCCTATTATGTGGTTTTCCCCCAATTTTATCCAGTAACGTTTTTTGTTTGCTTGTTTTGGTTTGATGTATTGCATTTTTGTCTTTTCTCTCTACTTGGTGTAGGTGGGGTATTGTGTCCAAACAGGCTGGCAAAGAGCTGCTGACCTAACCACCCAATCAGGCACCCCCAGAGGTTGGGGTTTCTTAAGGTTGGGTCAAGGTACCCTACTGTACACCTATATTACTCCTGTCCCCCTTTTTCTGTGCCTCTCTTTTTGTAAATAGCTGTTTCTACCCAACCTATTTACTTTCTCCTTTTTATTTTCTTTTCTTTTTTTTTCTTTCTTTTTTTTCCCCTTCTTGCTCTTCAATCTTCTCATCTTTCTGGTCCTGTACCAAAAGGACTCCTCAAAACTATAGTCCAGAGGGACAGCAACTTAAAGAGCAGGAGGAAGTCAATGTAAATTAAGGGCAAGAAAACAGACTAAAAAAGTCACATCATGAGGAAGAATGAGCAGAAAACTGGCATCATAAAAAACAAGTCCAGAGCAACCCCCCCAAGGGACTGTGAGGTAGCTACTGCAGAGGATTCCACCTATAAGGAAATGTTAAACATGACAGAAAAGGAATTTAGAATACAGATGATGAAAACAATCAAGGAAATGAAGGAAACAATGAAGGAAACTGCTGATGAAGTGGAAAATAACCAAAAGGAAATCCAAAAAAAAGAATCAATTAAGAGACGAATGCTATGAAGAATATAAAAAGGATATAGTAGAGCTGAAGGAACTGAAGCAGTCAATTAGGGAACTTAAAGATACCATATAAAGTATAAACAACAGGTTAGATCATGCAGAAGAAAGAATCTCAGAGGTGAAGGACAAAGCTCTTGAGATAACTCAGATAGTTAAAGAGGCAGAAAAGAGGAGAGAGAAAGAAGAATGTTTACAGACAGAATTATGGGACTCTATGAAGCATTCAAACATGTGAGTTATTGGTATCCCAGAAGGGGATGAAGTATGACCCAGGAGAATGGATTCCATACTAGTGAGTATTATAAATGAAAATTTCCCAAACATCACCAAAGATTCTAACACTCTCTTTTCAGAGGGATATAGGACCCCAGGTCACCTCAACTGTAACCGAGCTTCCCCAAGACACATTGTGATGAACCTGTCCAAATTGAAGACAAAAGAAAAGATACTTCAAGCTTCTAGGAGTAGGCACCAGTTGACCTACTGGAACAGAATCATCAGGGTGACTGCAGACTTCTCTAATGAAACTTTCCAAGAAAGAAATTCTATATCCTGCGAAGCTCAGCTTTAAAGTTGACAGAGAAATCAAACCATTTACTGATATACAAATGCTGAGTTAATTTGCCACACCAAGACCAGCTCTATAGGAAATATTTCAACCTGTTCTACACACTGACCATTACAGTGGATCAACAGCAAAATAAGAACTCAGAAATTAAAGGACAGAATCTAACTTCCACAATGATGCAAAAGATAAAACTAAGGAATGGACTCTCACAAAATAAGATGAATAGAACATTACCACACTTATCAATTACCTCAATAAATGTTAATGGCTTGAATCCCCCACTGAAGAGGCATAGATTGGCTGACTGGATTAAACAACACAGCCATATATTTTCTGTTTGCAGGAAACACACCTAACTTCAAAAGACAAATTGAAACTCTGGGTTAAGGGTTGGAAGACAATTTTTCAGGCAAACGGAATTCAGAAGAAAAGAGGAGTTGCAACCTTATTTTCAGATACATGTGAGTTTAAAGCAACTAAAGTCAAAAAAGACAAAGATGGTCACTTTATATTGGTCAAGGGAAAAATACGATAAGAAGACATTTCAATTCTAAATATTTATGCACCCAATTTAAATGTTCCAAGATTCTTGAAAAAGACCTTACTCAGTCTGAGCAATATGATATCCTATAATACCATAATAACAGGGGACTTTAACACTCCTCTTACAGAGCAGAACAGAACTTCTAAACAGAAATTAAACAAGGATATAAGGGACTTAAATGAGACCCTAGAACAACTGTTCTTGATAGATGCATATAGTACACTCCATCCCACAGATATAGAATATACATTTTTCCAGTCGGCCCATGGAACATTCTCCAAAATTGATCATATCCTAGGACACAATACAAACCTCAACAGAATCAAAATATTTCAAATTTTTCTTTGTATTTTCTCAGACCACAAGGCAATAAAGGTGGAACTCAACTCCAAAAAAATGTTCAACCCCACAGAAAGGCATGGAAATTAAACAACTTTCTGTTGAATGACACTTGGGTGAAGGAAGAAATAAAACAGGAAATCATCAACTTCCTTGAGCATAACAACAATGAAGACACAAGGTACCAAAACCTGTGGGATACTGCAAAAGAAGTTTTGAGAGGAAAATTTATTGCTTTAGATGCCTACGTTCAAAAAACAGAAAGAGAGTGCATCAACAAACTGACAAGCCATCTTATGGAATTGGAAAGAGAACAATCTAAGCCTAAATCCTGCAGAAGAAAAGAAATATCCAAAATTAAGTCAAAGATCAATGAAATTGAAAACAAAAGAATCATTCAGATAATTAATGAAACAAGGAGTTGTTTTTTGAAAAAAAATAGATAAACCTTTTCCCAGACTAACTAGAAATAAAAAAGTAAAATTGCTAGTAACCTCAATCAGAAGTGATAAAAGGGAAATTGCAACTGATACCACAGAGATACAAGAAATCATCTCTAAATACTACCAGAAACTCTATGCCCAGAAATTTGACAATGTGAAGGAAATGGATCGATATTTGGAATCACACTCTCTCCCTAGACTTAGGCAGAAAGAAATAGAACTCCTGAACAGGCCAATTTCAAGCACTGAGATTACAGAAACAATAAAAAATCTTCCGCCAAAAAATTCCCTGGTTTGGATGGCTCCACACCAGAATGCTATCAATCCTTCGAGGAAGACCTTTTTCCATACATCAGAAATTATTCCAAAAAATTGAGGAAGAAGGTATGTTCCCCAACATGTTCTACCAAGCAAACATCACCCTGATACCAAAACCAGAAAAAGACCCAACTAAAAAGGAGAATTTCAGACCAATTTTACTAATGAATATAGATGCAAAAATTCTCAACAAAATCCTAGCCAATAGAATACAGCTTATCATTAAAAAGGTCATACATCATGATCGAGTAGGTTTCATCCCAGGGATGCAAGGCGGTTTAACATACACAAGTCCATAAATGTTATCCACCATACTAACAGAAGCAAAAACAAAGATCATATGATCCTCTCAATAGATGCAGAAAAAGCATTTGATAGCTCTTTTGCCTGTTCCAAAGAAGTCTGCTGGTTTTGAGTGTGGCACCAAATTTAACACTTTAGTGGACAGACTGCTTTGGAATCATCCATGTGAATCCACAAAACCAACTTGGCCTTTGGATTTGCTCTGGCAACTTTTATCAACTTGACTTCCCTGTCAAAAGTCATCATCTGGACCCCATTATTGGCAGTGTACTTAATTTGAGACACTTGTTTACAAGGATTTGAATAGATAATCCTCTCTGGAGGCACCCCGAGACTTTGCACCAATTGTATTTCAGTCTTGCTAGCACAGTCAAATCCTCTCTCAATGGCAGCGAGGGTCTTCACAATGGCTCTACTGTCATTATATTTGACTGCATAAAAGGGAGTGACATGAGGAAGAGTTTTTAGCCGTCTTCGGTGTTTCTTCAGAGCATCTCTGAGGTCTGCTACATAGAAGGCACCCTTATCGTCAGAAGAGGAAACTTCATTGATTTTTTGGTCCAGAATGTCCTTGGCAGTAAAAGTTCATTACACTCAAGCAAGTGGCAGTCAAACTCTTCATTACTAATGTTCATGATTTCTTTCTTCTTCTTTTTTTTAATTTCCAGGTTACTTTTAATGTCTATGTTAAATAAATAACATTTACACACAAGAAAATTCATCATGGGTTTTTATCCAAGTATAATGTACAGAGGTGCATCAACTATTCTAAAAACCAAGCATCCACATATAAGAAAA